>JAPYYA010000285.1:40169-80437 GCA_028533165.1 Leontopithecus rosalia
CATCCTTAAAGAACAGAACTTTCAGCCCAGAATTTCATATCCTGCCAAATTAAGCTTCACAATTGAAGGAAAAATAAAATCTTTTATGAATGAGCAAGTACTCAGAGATTTTATTACCACCAGGCCTGCTTTACAAGAACTTCTGAAAGAAACATTACACACAGAAAGGAACAACCAGTATTAGCCTTTCTAAAAATATACCAAAAAGTAAAGAATATCAACATAAAAAAGAATTTACATCAAAAAATGGATAAAATAGCCAGTTAACATCAAATGGCAGTAACCCTAAATTTAAATCGACTAAATCCCCCAATCAAGAGATACAGCCAAAACCTAATGGTATACTACATCCAGACTCATTTTGTATCCAAAGATACACAAAGACTCAAAACAAAGGGTTGGAGAAAGATTTACCAACCAAATGGAGAGCAAAAATAAAGAAATAAACAAAAAGCAGGAGTTGCAATTCTCGCATTTAATAAAATAGATTTCAAAGCAACAAAGATACAGTGGTAAAAGGATCAATGCAACAATAAGAGCTAACTATTCTAACAACCAGATACATAAGACCCACTTTAAATACACAAAATATACATTCTCCACTTTAAATACACAAAATATTGATGGGCCATTATTAATACCCATTTTTAGAATAAAGCAATATTCCTGTTCTCTCTCCCTCTTTTTCTTCCTCTTTCTTCCTCTCCTTCTTTCCTTTTTTTTCTTAAAAAAAAGGAGTCAGGGGATTTTGTTGCCGCAGACTCAGTGGAATCTTTCTTTATTAACAATGCAGAAGGCTGATAACAGAATTCTAGACACATGTCGAATAATTCTTACTGAAAGTGAATCAAACTATTTCTTAATTGCAGATCAACCCAGCATCTGCACAATCAGCAGAGTCCATTTCAGCGCCTGTTTGTGATTTTCATCTCTCTTGCCTCTGATATCTTATTAGGGATTTTATACCTTTTTCAAATATCATTTTAATGCACACAAAAAATTCTAAACTTGACACTTCCAGATGCTGATATCAGCTATAAAATGTAATATGGATCCTGCAATCTCATTTTTTCCTGTTGTTTATCTTCCAAGACCCATTGACTTGATTATCAGTCATCAAATGAGCTGAAGTTCTCTCTCTTGCTTTTGAAAATTCCTTCTTTCCTTTCTAAAACATGGATTCCAAAACCAATCCGTAGAATCTTATGTAAGGAATAGCCTATGAAAAGCCAGCAGTCTTTTTGATGCACAACATATAAATCAGTTGTGAACTCTAAAGCCTAATGGCTTGAAACAGGAAGTCCAGTTTTAATATTATACCTATTTCTGACATTTTTGGAAGCCTCAAAGTAATTTCTTCACACAGTGTGAATATCTTATTGAAGGCACGAGAAAGAGAGGATAAAGAATTATACCTAAAGAAATTAAATCACATGGTTAAGGTCACTGTGGTAAATTAGGTCAGCTGAGGTTAATCTTTTGAGCATTCCTTGTCTTCCCTTAAAAATTCCAGTTTAATAGGATGTTGTAGTTGTCGTTTTCAATTCAGAAAATACAGCGAATTTTTCATTAGCCATGAGTATCACTGTGTTATCCACCACTTTCTAAGAAGACTCTGAACTTCGGAACACGGCTACTACTAAATTACAGACGATTGAGTCATTGTGGAGACTAACGAAGTATAGGATATACGCTGCTGAGGCACTGAACCGGGGTACGTGATGGAAATTGTACAAGGATGGCGGAGGGGCATTTCCCAGCTGTTCCCATTTGAATATGGGCTTAATAATTGTTTATGGGGGTTGAACTATGAAAATTATCTTTCTTTTACTACGGAATGGATTACTCATTTGCCTCGTATTAATACCATGATAATTTTATTCCCCTCTGACACTATAGGTGGGCATCACTTTACACTAGAAAGACAGGGACTTCACAAAAGCATGAAAAGAATCTGTGGAAAATGTATAAGTTTTCCTATTGCTGCAATCATGCATTACCACAAACTTAGTGGGGCTTCCCAGAACATTAATTTATTACCTTACAGTTTTGTGGCTCAGGAGTCTGAAATGGGTCTCACTGGGATACATCAACATGTCAAGGCTGAGTCCATTTCCGGATTCTCTAGAGAAGAGCTCATTTTCTGCCCACATTTCTTGACCTTCTTCCATCTTCAATGCCAGCAATAGCCAGCTGAGCCTCCCATCACACCACATCACCCTGGCACTGACTCTTCTGCCTCCCTCTTCTACATTTAACCACCTTGTGGTTATATTAAATCCACCTGAAGAATCCAGAATAATCTCTCTAAATTCAGGTCAATTGACTCACAAATGTAACTTCCCTTTGTCATGTAAGTTAACATAATCACTGGTATGGAAGTTAGGAAGTGTGTTACTTTGTGTTACTTTGCAGCACAAACAAGATGAACGTGTTTCTCCTGTAGATCTGGTTTGGTTCTGTGCAGTGTGGAAAGTCTTATCCAGGCTTCTTCCAGATATTTGCAAGAGGTCATGAATGAGTTTATGTAAAATTAGTTGTTATACATATATTTGTAATTTAAATTATATATCTATGCAAAACTATAAATCACAAACTGAAATGGCAAAAATTTACTTTCAATAACTGTTGACATGTAATGTAATTTTTGATATTTTCGAGCGATTTTATTTTTTGGTTTTTTATTTATACTACTTTTGATTGTTTTCTTTTTTCTGTTATCCTACAGGGCAATTGAAAATGTTTATAATTCTATTTAGTTCTACAATCCTATCTGTAAAGTTTTTGCATGTGTCTCTCTGAACAATGTTTTTATTGATTCCTCTATGTATTACATTATATATACGTAGCTTATCACAGTCTAGTGGTGTACACTTTTTGCCATTTTTGGTGAAGTGTAAAAACGTTACGTCCCTTTATAATTTTTATGTCAACATAAACTTACGATTGTTTAGTTTTGCAGCTCCAAAATGTAAACTGGGGCTCACTGGGTTGAATCCCTGTGTCAAAGGTGAGTTCCTTTCTGTAAGCGCTAGAGAAGAACCTCACTTTCTTTCCACATTTCCTGTCTCTCTTCCATCTTCAATGCTAGCAATGGCCAGTTAAAACACATGCAGACAACTCAAGTGGGAAAGGAAGATATATTGTGTTTGCCCATTTTCTCCCCTTTCTGTTATTTTTGCTTCATGGTTCCAAAAATGACTCCTCTATCATTTCCTTTATATTTAGAGAACTTTGTTTGCCATTTTTAAAAAGATAGGTTTGTTGGAAATAAATTCCTTAGGTTTCTAGCTTTTCTTTTTTCTTAGAATGTCTGGATTTCCCTTTTATTGTTGAAGCATATTTTTATTGGACATAAACCTCTGGTAGACCATTTCTTCCTTTGAGGAATTTAAGTATTTGTGCTCTTTTCCACTGTTATATCTGGTTTCTGGTGATAACACCACTGTTACTCACATTGTATCATCCCTGTAGTTAGGATGTCATTTCCTTCTTTCTGCTTTCAAGATTTTGTCCTTAATTTTCAGAAATTGGACAATGATGTTCCCTGACATGGATTTTATTGGTTATATTCTAGTTGGGGATTGCTCAGCTCCTTGAATCTATAGGTTTATGCCCTTTGTCATGTTTGGGAATTTTTCGGCCATTATTTCTCTGTGTCCTCTTTCAACACCAACCTCTTCATTCTGTTTTTCTGAAACTGAGAATACATGAATATTACATCATTTGTTATAGCCTTTCATATTCTTGATGTGATATACAATTTTTTCAATTATTTTACCCTGTGTTATTCGTAGTACATAATTTCTACTGCTCCAACCTCAAGAACACTGTCTTTCTTCCATCATTTTCTTTCTGCTATTGATCACACCAAATAAGGGTGTATTTTTTAGACATTATAGTTTTCATTTCTAAAATCTCTGTTTTTGTAATTTATATAATATCTATTTTTCTTCTGACAAGCATTTTCTTTCCATTCATTTTGAGTGTCTACATTGACCTCAGAAAGGATGGCTGTAGCAGCTGTGTTGTGAGGCGCTGTCTTGTGCATTGTGAGATGTTTGGCAGGATCCTTGTCCTCATACAGTTACCAGGTAAAATACAGGGTGTGTCATTTCAATTTGAATTTCAAATGAGCCACAAATAATTGCCATTATCTGTGCATCCAGTTATCAATGCTGCAGGTCTGTGATGGATCCTCCATAGCATACTTACATTATGATGTACACTTACATTTTGCTTATCACAAATAATACTTATTTAAAAATTTATTCTTTCTTTTATTTATCTGAAATTTAAATTTAACTGTGCCTCCTGTATTTTTATTTGTTAAATCTGGTAACATTACACCAGATACCAGCAACAACCCCCCAGTTTTAACAACTGAAAATGTCTCCAGGCATTATTAGATGTCCCCTATGGGGCAAAATTGCCCTGTGTTGAGAGCCAGTGTCTTAAAGGGATTACATCCTTTGGACATGGAAATCTCATGGTCTATTCTCTGGATATTTTATTTTTACTCACACATTTAAAATTTCATTTTACACCTGCAGTGTCTAGGTTATTTTTCTAGGCTTTATTTTTTGTTCTTTTGATTACTATATTATTGACTTTTTAAAATACTTTCTGAAATGTTGAAAATTTGTCTTTTGACTTTACTGCTGAAAGCATTGATATTTCCTTGCAATACATTCTTTCCTTTTTTAGAGAAAACATAATTGTTTTTCAAAATCTGCTCCCAATTATTTCATTATATTTATTACTGTTTATCTTAAACTCGTGATTTTGTTCCTTTATTTAACCTGCTATTTTTACTTGCTTTCTAATTACATTTTAAAAGGAGTTATTCTTAATAAATTTAATTTTGTAACCTGAATGGTTATCCCTGATTTGTTTTTCCTTTCAAACCTTTATTTATTTTTCTTTTTTTACATAGTGACTTTCATCAAATGAAATCTTGCATTTGTTACTATCACCTGGGACTTCTGCATTTTTATTTACCAAACCTAGTAACTCTACACTAGATTCCAGCAATAGCCTTCTAATTTTGCTTACTTAAAATCTCACTGATTTTTTTCATATATATCCTTGCCTTTGTTACACAGTTAACCAATTAAGTAAAATATTATTGTTACTCCAAAGATTCAGAGTCTAGAGTCCAAGTCTGTTGTAGATGGTCAAGATTGCAACATTTTTGATGGTCAAGGTTGCTTAGTGCTTTTAACTGAAAATGACAGAAAATATTAATACAGTGGAGCTTATATTTGGAAATAACCCTTAGTGATGTGCATTACAATGGACTTTGCTTCATATCCTCAGTTTTCACTAAGCTGCAGACACTACTAACTACTTCCATTTGAGATTTCCTTCCCAGTTTTAAATTATCAATTGATCGTTATTTTAGGATAGGAACTCAATCTATATGTGTTGATACATGTAAATCTGATTTCATTAACACTCTATCCACATACATATATATTATAATTCTTGATGTATTTCTATTCTATTCTAATGCTTATGCAACATATTAATAAAATTTAAAAATAGAGTAATCTGTTATATTGTTCACAGTGCCTAATGTAAAGTGCATCATCAATATATTGGAATTTCACTGTTAAATACATAATCTCCATATATGGTGCAAACAAGGTAGCAGTCTTTTCTGTTTCATTTAATTCAGCAAATATTTTCAATAAAGCTCAATAGATCATAGAATATAATGAGAAAAAAAAGAGGTAGGTGAAAGTGACAAATGTGTAGCTCTCCTCTTTTCTTTCTCAGAATATCATCACTCATATCAGGTATGTTTATAAAAATGAGAGATTATGTCCTTTTTGGCATACTTCAGCTTCTTCAGAACGCAAAGAGAAGCTTGCTTCAGTTTGTGTTCCTATAACGTTAGAAGAAATGAATGGTCAGATGGATAAAAAAAAATACCAGCACACTACTAAAAGTCTTTGCCACAACGCTGTCTAGAATAGACTAGGCCAATGATAGTGTGATACTGATGAAATGATGCACAATAAAGAGGAGTAGAAAGAAAATTACAGCTTTTATAGCTCTGACATGGGCTTCAGTGCTGGGATCCCTGGAATAAACACTGTGTAGCTTCATCTGTCTGGTGTGGCTCCATAAGGAGAGGATTAAGAGAAGAACTGAAGCCAGTGTTTCCACAAAAGGAAGATTGAACGTGCTGAAGAAGAAACCAAGAAGTGAAATCTTGCACGATCTCCATATATTTAAATGTCAAGCTGCCTTTTATTGTTACTCATTCTTGGATTAAACTATTAATTATTATTTCCTTGAAAATGAAAATTATGCAGAGAGAGATCATTGCCTCTAGTACAATAAAAAGAAGCACCATGTGAATTCTCCATTTCATCCAGAGGAAAATGGGGTGGGAGAAGTTGGCTACCTTGAGGAAAAGAAGACACTGAGGCAGATGGCACAGAACAAGCAGAAATAGTTGGATCCTGTCTAGAGAATGTCAAAACTTACTGCAAGATTCTTAGATTCAGGCATTTTCTCATAGCCTATATTAAAAGAGATAGCTAAAATTGTTATCCACAAAAAACATATCCTGGAGACGGCCAAGCAGGTGAGAATAAAGTCAGTCAGGGAGATCTTCCAGTTTCTGATCCAGTCAATGATGTTTACAAATACAACGAATCCATTCCCCACAGTTCCCATCATGAATTATACAACAGGAATTATTGTAAACACTGTAGCCTGAATACTTGACATGCCTGTACATAGTGAATCTCTGCCTTCATTATACCATTGACTGACTGATTCTAGCTGCATTGTTATAGGTTTATGTACCCAAAGGAATGATTTCTTTCTGTTTTATGGATAGCCATTGGTGGAGTCTGGAAAGATCCAAGGTGTGCTCAAAAATTAGTACCCAATTAAATTGTAAAATATACAAGTTTTTTCCCTTGAGGGTATCAGTTAGTGATTTTCAAGGCAAATATTATATTTGCTGTTGCTATTGACTCTGATTATATTTTACATGGTAAGTGTTGCATTCAAATTTGAATCCCCATTTGTTAACATGCAAAATTGACATAGATTCTCCTTTACAGTTTCACAGTGCCCTCCTTTGCTTACAATTTATTCATTT
Source organism: Leontopithecus rosalia (assembly GCA_028533165.1). Taxonomy (NCBI): domain Eukaryota; kingdom Metazoa; phylum Chordata; class Mammalia; order Primates; family Cebidae; genus Leontopithecus; species Leontopithecus rosalia. The sequence goes on from JAPYYA010000285.1 coordinate 47,293, forward strand.
GCATGATGTATCCCTTTGATTCATTTATCACCCTTGGCTAGAAACTCTAAGCCCCCATCTAGAAAAACGCAGTATATATTTAGAGTTTATAATCAGAATATTCTTTATTATCAACATCACCAATTAAGATTATTAATAAAACATTAAGATTAAGAAAATGAAGAAAACTGCTCTCTGGTATAATACAAAAATCCTTTAGAGACTATGGACGTTTTAAAATATATGACACATACTTTAGCACTTATATTAATATCTTAGAAATCTGGGTAGCCCTCTCCTTAAACCTAGAATGGTTTCTAACTGATTCAACTAATAAAAATGCTATAAGAATTCTGAAGCTAAATCATAAAAAGCCATGGAGTTTTTTCTTAATCACTGCAACATTTACTCTTGGAGTCCTAAGCCACATGTAAGTAGTTCAACTACTCTGAGGTCACAATGTCCAAGCTGCATACAGAGGCCATGTGCAGGCCCTCCGGCTCATAGTCCCACATGAGCCCAGCTTTTAAGTCATTTTACCCCAGGTACTAACCTACGAGCCAAGAAAACTGTATTTGCATTGTCTGATATGATAGTTACTAGCCACATGTCACATATGGTTTTTAAAATTCATATTAATACAAATTAAATAAGATTAAAAGTACAGGGCCTCACTATTACTAACCATATTTCAAATTTTCAATAGCCACATGTGACTATTGGCCATTTTATAGCCAGCATACATATGGGACATTTCTATCATTGCCTATCATTGACATTTCTGTCTTTTTCCTAGCTCCACCTAGGAGAAGTTCAGCCCCTAGTCACTTGAATTGCCCCAGTTGTTCATAACTTTCTGGTTAAAGCCTTAGATATTCTGGAAGAAAAAAAAGCCATCCCTGCTATTCCTTGAACAAAGCCCTAACTTACAGAATCTGTAAGCGTATTACTGTATTCTCGCATTGTTATAAAGAAACACCTGAGACTGAGTAATTCATAAAGAAAAGAAGTTTAATTGGCTCATGGCTTCACAGTCTATACAGGAAGCCTGGCACCATCTGCTTCTGGGGAGGCCTCAGGAAATATATAACAATGGAGGAAGGGAAAGGGATAGCAGGTACATCTGCACATGGCCATAGCAGGAGGAAATGGCAGGGGAGGTGCACACACTTTCAAACAACCAAATCTTGTGATAACTGGCTCACTCACTATTGCCACACCACCACCAAGAGGGATGGTGTTAAACCATTAGAAACTGCCCCCATAATCCAATCACTTCCTACCAATCCCCAACTTTAGGGATTACAATTCAATATGAGACTTGGGCAGGGACAGAGATCCAAACTATTTCAAAAGCACAATAAAGTGGTAGTTATTTTACACCATGAAGTTTTGGGATGACTTTATTATGAAGTAATAGAACATTAGAATTGAATTATTTAGCACACAAATGGTATTAGCACTTTGTTATTTCAACTTTCCATGTCTCTTTTTCTCTTTTATCCCAAATAAAGGTATACATAGCATCTTTATTTTCCTCTGTGTAAGCGGAAATGAAATACATTTTTTACATTTTTTTCAAATGTTGAACTAAATTTAATTATGATGAGGTTGAACCAGGAAAGGTCAATTATTCATGTTCTTTGTTTAATGCAACTGCTGCATTTCCCTCTCAAAGTAGCTAGTCCAAAATGTAGTGACATTCAAAAACAGTGGAGATATAATATAGGCCTGACAGGAGTCAAAGAAATGAGTGTGTTGGAAGGCCCGCCAAAAGACACATCCTAGGTAAAGTCACAATGAAAACTCCACGACTAAAAGAAAGACTAATTGTAGTAGGCAAATATAAAATACAAGCAAAACTGAAACTGAAATATACAAAGAAAAATTCAGGAAAAAATTATATACTGAGAGAGGGATATTTTATTTGCTCAGACAACAAATACTTATTGAAAATCTTCTTTGTGCCAGCCCTGTAGAAGGTGGGATGCAGCAGTAAATACAACTATTTTTAAATAATTTTAATAAGGTGACATTCTGAGGAGATGAACTGTAAACAGATAATTAACAAAAAATATACAGAAAACAGTCTAAAATATAGTGCATAAGAAGTTCCAAATATAAGTAGGGAGGGGAAATAGAAAGTGGTTACGAAAGAGGTTGAAATTTAATAAAGTGATCAGGGAAGGACTCATTGAGAAAGTGATGTCTGAACAAAAACCTAAAGTAGGTAAATAAATTAATCATTATTTTGTCTGGGTAAAGTACATTTCAAACACAGGGAACAGCATTATCAGTGTTCTAATGGTGTATGTCCCTAATGTGTCCGGGGAAGAACAAGGAAAAGAGTACACCTGGTGTAGAGATGAGATAGTCAGACCACTAAGAGTGAAGTCACAGAAAAAGGAGGCATGAGTCCAGCCATGTGGGCTTTGCCCAGCCAAGCCATGGGTGTGGGGATGCCTAAGGCCCTGTAGCCGACACTTCATACCACTGTGCCCAAAAGGCAATGCATACAGTTAAAAGAGATTATTTTAGATATTTGATATTTAACACATACATTGTGCTAAATATGAAACACCTGCTGCATTTTGTACTTGTGTGTTGCCTATTGCCTCTCTCTTGTGGCTGATTTCTCTTTTTGGAATGAGAATGAGAATGTTTACCCGATACCTGTTGTATCTTGGAAGGAAATAAATTGTTTTTATTTCACAGGCTCATAGCTGGAAGGAACTTGACTTGAGTCTCAAATGAGACTTTGGACTTTGGATATTTGAGCTAATGCTGCACCAATTAAGAACTGGGGGTCTCCAGATTCATCCATGTCCCTGCAAAGCATACGAACTCATCATTTTTTTAATGGCTGCATGGTATTCCGTGGTGTAGGTTGGGGAGGGATAACATGAAGAGAATTGCCTGATATAGGTGATGGAGGGATGGAGGCAGCAAACCACCTTGCCGTGTAAGTACCTATGCAACAACCCTGCATGATCTGCACATGTACCACAGAACAACAGTACAAAAAAAGAGAAAGAAGGAAGAAAGAAAAAAAAAGAAAGAAGTAAAGAGAAAGAAAGAAAGAGAAAGGAAGGAAGAAGGAAGGAAGTAAAGAAGGAAGGGAGGGAGGGAGGAAGGGAAAATACAGAATAGAGAACCCAGACATAAAAGCAGTCATCTGATGTTTGAAAGAAAGAATCACTATTCCTATATAACATAAAACAGACTTCAAACCAACAACAGTAAAAGAATGACAAAGAAAGGTACTACATAATAATAAAGGGTTCTATTCAACAAGAAGACTTAACTATCCCAAAAATATATGCACTCAGCATTGGAGCACCCATAGTCATAAAATAAGTACTTCCAGACCTATAAAAAGATGTAGACACACACTCAATAATATTGGGTGACTTCAACACCCTACTGAGAACATTAGACAAATTACTGAGGCAGAAAACTAACAAGAAAATTCTGAACTCTTGATAAAAAGTCCTCAAAAGTGATTGTAACCAAAAAACCCTAAAAAAATAGGCATTGAAGGAACATACCTCAAAATTATAAGAGCTAACCATGACAAAACTACAGCCAACATTATATTGAACATGCAAAAGCTGAAAGTATTCCCCTTGAGAATTGGAACATGAGAATGGTCCCTCCTCTTACCACTCCCATTCAACATAGTACTGGAAGTCCTAGCCAAAATAATGACACAAGAAAAAATAAATAAAAGGCATCCAAATAGAAAAAAAACAACCAAATTGTATCTCTTTGCTGATGTTATGATCCCAGACCTAGAAAACCCTAAAAACTCTGCCAAAAGGCTCCTGGCACAGATAAAGTACTTCTGTTAAGTTTCAGGATACAAATCAATGCACAAAAACCAGTAGTATTTCTCTACACTAAAAATCTTCGAGCTGAGAGTCAAATCAAGAATGCAATCTCATTTACAATAGCCTCAAAAAAAAAAAAAACAAACTAACTAAGAATACAGCTAACTAGCTAGCTAACAAAGGAGGTGAAAGAGAACTGCAAAACACTGCTGGAAGGAATCATAGATGACACAAATAAATGGAAAAATATTCCATGCTCATGGATAAGAAGAATCAACATTGTTAAAATGGTCATACTGCCCAAAGCAATTTCTAGATTCAACTCTATTCCTATCAAGCTACCAATGTCATTTTGCACAGAACTAGAAAAAAAAACTATTTTAAAATTCATATATAATCAAAAAAAGAACCCAAGTAGCAAAAGCAATATTAAACAGAAAGAACAAAGCCAGAGGAATCACACTACCTGACTTCAAACTATACTATAGAGCTAAAGTAATCAAAACAGTATGGCAATGGTATAAAACCAGACACATAGACCAATGGAATATGATTATTCTGGCTAGAATAGAGAATCCAGAAATAAAGACATGAAAACTAAAGCCATCTGATGTTTAACCATGTTGACAAAAATAAGCAATGGGGAAAGGACTCCCTATTTGATAAATGGTGCCAGGATAACTGGCTAGCCATATGCAAAATAATAAAACTGAACCCTTACCTTTCACCATGTACAAAAATTAACTCAAGATGGATCAAAAATTTAAGTATATAACTTCACACTACAATAATCCTGGAAGAAAACTTAAGAAACACAATTCTAAACATTGGCTTTGGGAAATAATTTATGACTAAATACTCAAAAGCAATTGTAACAAAAAACAATAATTGACAAGTGGGACATAACTAACTAAAGAGCTTCTGCACACATCAAAAGAAACTATCAACAGAGTAAACAGACAACCTGCAGAATTTAAGATTTGCAAGCTATGCATGTGACGATGGTCTAATATCCCAAATCTGTTAAGAACTGAAACAATTGAACAAGCATAAAACAAATGAAACCTTTAAAAATGAGCAAAAGGCATCAACAGGCTCCTCTAAAAGAAGACATACAAGCAGCCAACAAACATTTTAAAATGCTCAATATTGTTAATCATTAGGGACATGAAAACGAAAACCCCAAAAAGGTACCAACTCACACTAGTCAGAACGGCTACTATCAAACAGTTAAAACAAGTAACAGATGCTAATGAAGCTGTGGAGCAAAGGGAACACTTATACCCTATTGGTGGGCATGCAAATAACTTCAGCCACTGTAGAAAGCAGTTTGAAGATTTCTCAAAGAACTTAAAACAAACTATCATTTAGCCTAGCCAATCCCATTACTGGTATATGTTCCCAAGAAAATAAATCATTCTACCAGAAAAACATCCGTACTCACATGTTTATTGCAGCACAGTTAGCAAAGGCATGGAATCAACCTACATGCCCATCAACAGTGGATTCAAGGCTGGGTGTGGTGGCTCACACCTGTAATCCCAGCACTTTGGGATGCCAAGGTGGGCAGATCACCTGAGGTCAGGAGTTTGATACTAGCCTGGCCAACATAGCAAAACCTTGTCTCTACTAAAAATACAAAAATTACTCAGTCGTGGTGGCATGCACCTGTAGTCCCAGCTACTTGAGAACCTGAGGCAGAAGAATTGCCTGAACCTGAAAGGTGGAGGCAGCAGTGAGTGTAGATCATGCCACTGCACTCCAGCCTGGGCAATAGAGTGAGACTCTGTTTCAATAAATAAATAAGTCCAAAAAAGTGTGGTACATATACACCATAGAATACCATGCAGCCATAAAAAAAGGGAAATCATGTCATTTGCAGCAACATGGATGAAGCTAGAGGTCTTTGTCCTGAGTGAATTAATGCAGAAACAGAAAACCAAATACTGCATGTTCTCACTTATAAATGGGAACTACACAATTTTAACTAACTCTTCTACATGATAGAATTGTGAATTGTAACTCTGACTCCAGACTCAGCCTTTAACTATTATAGTGCTTTTTATAGGGACCACATGAGTGCAGAGGCGAAAATACCAACAGATATTGAAAGACGCTATTAGGTAAACAAACTACAAGACGATTCAGAGAAATTAATGATAAAAATGATAATATTACTTCTCTCACTTACCTGATTTTTAAGTAAGCCCATTAGGGAGATCCTTTCTAAAAAGAAAAAAAAAAGAAAAAGGAAATGAGAATGATCAAGTAGATAGTACTATTGAAACAGATTATTAAAAATGTGTGCGGTATCACAAAAGAACCTGTTCTGACATCAAGCTTTCTGTCATTATAGACAAAGATAACTGTGCCTAATTGCAGATATTCATTGCAACCAATTTATTTTAAAAATCATTGAATTTGAAAGCAAAAAAGTAAAAAATAATTTTCTTGTAGGAAATAAATTGATTATTGAATCGCACTAAAAGTTTTTAATGTCTTCTCTAAAAGACATTGAAAGAAAATGAAATGAAAAATCTCTGTCTGGCAGAAAATATTGATAAATTTTATGTCTGATAAAGAACTGATATGGTTTGGCTGTGTCCCCACCCATATCTCATCTTGGATTGCAGCTCCCATAATTCCCACATGTTGTGGGAGGGACTTAATGGGAGATACCTGAATCATCGGGCGGTTTGCACCATACCGTTCCCATGGTAGTGAATAAGTCTCATAAGATTTGATGTTTTTATAAGGAATTTCCCTTTTTGCTTTGCTCTCATTCTCTCTTGACTGCTACCATAGAAGACATGCCTTTCACCTCCCCATAATTGTGAGGCTTCTCCAGCCATGTGGAACCGTGAGTCAATTAAACTTCTTTTTCTTTATGAATTACCCAGTCTTTACAGCAGCATGAAGATGGACTAATACACATATGATATAAAGAACTTTTATAAATCAGTAATAAAAACAGAAAGCAACAAATCAAGCTAAATAATTGGCAAAAGATTTAAACAAACATTTCATAAAAGAAGTTTTTATGAAGGGCTCAAAGCACATTAAAAAAATGTTCAGCATCACTAGCCATTAGGAAAATGTGAATTAAAAGTATGATGAAATGCCAATACATTCTGACTAGAATGGCCAAATGAAAAACAAAACAAAACAAAACATATACCTAGCAATTGCTGGTCAGAATGTGAAATAACTGAACTCTCATATATTGCTGGCAATAATGTGAAATGGCACAACCACTCTATAGAACTCTGGCAGTTGTAAGTTAAATATACACCTAACATATGATTTGACAGTTTTACTCATAGGTATTTACTCAACAGTGATGAAATCATATATCCAGAAGAAGAGACATACATTAATGTTGTTACCAATTTTATTTATAATGGCCAATGATTGAGAGCCATTCAAATGTACATTAGCAGGCAAGAGAAATGTTTTAATGCAGTATATACAATACCACTCAGGAGTACTGCTCAGAAACAAACTACTGATCTGTAAAATAAAATAGATGAACCTCAAAAACATTATGCTGAGTTAACAAAGCCTCTCATATAACAGGACACATTCTGACTATATATATATATATTCATAATATTTTAGAAATCAAAAAAACTCTCTTATAGTTACCAAAAGTAGATAAATAGTTGCTTGGAAGGAAGAGCTGGTGATGAGAGGATGGACTGCAAAGGGCATTGGCGCTGTGGTCACACAGGTGTATACATTGTCAAAACTCTAAAATGTGCGCTAACATGTTGTGTTATATTATATGTAAATTCTACCTCAGTAATATTTATTTTAAAAGGCATAATGTGAAATATGCATGTATACAGATGCACAATATGGTTCCTAAAAAGCAAAGTTACCTTTTTATGTGGCAGTTATTCATATTAAACTTTTTAACCTTCTCAGTTCTTTCAACCCATCAGTATAGAAATAGTTGCAAGTCCACATGTCCCTTGTTTCTGTTTCAAATAAGTGTTCTAGTTATCCATAATTCACCATTTAAATAGGAATACATGATATAAGAAAATAATTACCTACATCGCCCATCCCAACGAGTGATTTAGAATTGAAGAGCCACTGTCAGACAAAAGATTGTAGATTTACAATTAACATCTAATTATGCTGTAGTGTATATTTTAAAATTACAATAGAATCTACCAATGATTTCCTCAAATAAGTCTCAAATTACTGATAATGTGGACATATACATCATAAATACATACTATTCTTAGGTAATATGCTGTTCTAGAGAAGAATTTAAAAAATTTATAACGACCTTCACAATAGAAGAAACCAGGGAAGTATAAACTATATTTTATACTTCTCTTAGACTCCTATTTTTATCTACGACATACAATAATCTGTGATCTGAATGACTTATGAAATTGTGGGTTTCTCATCGTTTAGCCCATACCTTAGCTGCCACCAAAACAGAGGCCTGTCTTAACTTAGGGTTTCCTAGAATCAGAAGAAGGGAGTGGCATGAAGGATAGAAAACTCCAATTGCCTGACAAAGCATCTCAACCAGTTTGTTCTGATTCAGGTCAGAAATCCATGATATGAGCATAGATAGACAGAAACTGGCATAGAGTAAAAGGAATGAGATCACAATTTTCAAGGCATTTATGTGGGCATTGGTCCTGGGGTCTCTCTGTCCTTTGTAATTGAGCTGCATTTTCTGGAGATGTTTCCGCAGGGAGAAAATTAACAGGAGAAAAGAGATGAGGGCCACAGTAAATGGTGTTAGACTGAACATAGTCATAGTGAATTTGACCGACACTGAAAATGTTGCAAAGTCACTCATACTGAAATTCCAAGATGTGTTTCTTTCACATCCATACAGCCATTCTTTAAAGTGAATGTTTATTTGTAACAGATTTAAAAATAAGAAGACCAAGGTTCCTAGCAGTATCATCAGAATCACTTTGTTTACTCTCCACTTCAAATAGAGAAAAGCAGGGCTAGAGAAACTGGCTATTTTGAGCAAATAAAAGATGCTGAGGATTGTTGCAAGCCAGAGACTGAAGTGATTAGAAACTGTCCAGCTAAATATAATAGTTCTTAATCCTGTTCCAGTCACAAATGTAGCTGGATGATGCAGAAGCACAAACCGACTTACTAAGATTTCCCAGATCAGCCCAATTCTGGAGATTGCCAAGATAATGAGGATTTGATCAACTGGGGACAACTGTCTTTTACTGACCCATTCAGTGCAGTTTATCAGTACTATGAATCCATTGCTCAAATTCCCAATTATGAATTCTACAATATTTACAAAGGTGAAGATACTCTGCAGGACACTTTCCATGTCAGAACAGAGAAAGTTCAAAGTTTAAAGTCACTGCTGGTTATTCACTGCTCTAAAATGCTATTCATATTCTTTAGAGCACGAAGAAATTCTTCTTCCTTCTCCTTTTTCTACTCCTTCTTTCATTGTTGGCTCAATGTCAAAGCAGAAATCTCTAAAGTTTGCTGATCGATCTTCACATGGCTGTTCTGGTGAAATCTTTATTTTTCTTCAATTTCTCTGCTGAGCCCTAGCTAAGATATTTATGTCCTCACTATCAGCAGAAATATTTCATAGATGATTATGAAGCAAAGTTAAACTCACATTTGCAACCATGCAAATAAAGACATATTCTCTTTCATTGTTTTGTATTTTTGCCTTGTCTGAGCTGTAGAAAATTTGAACCAACCAGCTTGAGTTCTGAGTACAAATACTACATGATTCGTAGAATATGTAGCTAAATGAAGCTTTTATGGCTAATAGCACAGCCAATGAAGATTTACAAAACATGCAAAGACAGATCTACACTATTTCAAAAGAGTGCTCAATTTCTTGTGGAGCTAGAGCTGGATCTTGTGAATACCGTGACTGAAGAGAAGCTCATCTACGGAGCATCCATCTTCCTCATTCCCTGCCTCTTCACTAATTAGCAGTGCTCACCACCATCCCCCCACAGGCCCCAAATGCCTTCATATTTTACCCACTTTTCCCCTCTTATTTCCTTTCTAAACTGAAAAGTGAATAAAAATAAATTTAACAAAATCAGTAACAGCTACCAAAGAAAACAGTACTGCATTATGTCATAACTTACAAAACTGACAACGAAGCAAGGAAACAGATACACACAGATACACTAGTGTTCCCTTATCCATGCAGGATATGTTCCAAGACCCCCAGTAGATGCCTAAAATAGCAGATAGTACCAAATTCTATATGCAATATATTTTTTCCTATGTTCACCTAACTATGAAAATTTAAATGTGTAAATACATTTAATTAAATGTATGAATCAAGCACATTAAAGATTACAAAAATAACTAATAATAAAATAGAACAATTACAACAATATACCATAATAAAAGTTACCAGGAGTGTTGGCTCATGCCTGTAATCCTAGCAGTTTGGGAGGCTGAGGCAGGAGGATTGCTTGAGCCCAAAAGTTTGAGACCAGCATGGGCGACATAGGGAGAACCTGTCTCTAAAATAAATAAATTTTTTTTTAAAAGTTAAAAAAAAGTTAAAAATTTTGTATAGTATGGTGTCGCTCACTCTCTCCAGGTATCTTACTGTAGACACCTATTTTTGGACTGTGGTTGGCCTTTGGTAACTGAAACCATGATAAGGAGAAACTACTTTGTTCATTGTGAAGAGTCAAGATTTCTTACCCCACCCCACTTTTTCAAACAATATCAAAAAAAAAGTGAATTACCAAAATTCCGAAAACATAGAGACTCAAGAAAACTTGTCTAGTTCAAAATTAATGTAAATAAAACACTTTGTTATCTTGATTATAAGTAGCCATTTTGCTGGATGAAGACAAAGCTATTTTTATTTAATAAACATATAATTTGTGAATTATAAATGTTTGTATTTTATTACTCATGCAGTCTTCGTTGGGTAATCTATACAACACTAAAAAATTTACAAAACAATTTCATCATGTTTGATGATTTGCAAGTTTCAAGTATAACTTAAAATAGCTAGGTAGATACTTTCCATTTTTTTGCTATGATGGTATATTTGTCAAGACGGAATAGGAAATATCTCCTTTAACAGTTTTTTTAGCTTTGTATATTTATGCCCTTTAAATATCTAGCTATGTGGCATGTCTTCTTCCATTTGCACGCTGGACCCAGGCCTGAAGAGATCTCTTATACTTTTTCATTTTAGTGTGGTATTCCTATCTATCTAGAGAAAAGAGTTTGGGGATGCTGGTCACAACTTGATAATACCCAAAATCTGCACAAAAGGGGCTCCTGAGGGATGGGACAGTGCTTGCATATGAAATAATGCCACAGTTTTTTAGGACCCCATGACATAACACATAACAAAGACAGAGAATGGATAGCAGGCTTGTGGTTCTGAGGTGCATATTCCTGGTGTGTTTCCACAAGAGAAAACGTTTAAAAATATAAATTTCATCAAAGAGATATAGTCTTTCACTTCTACAAGAGAAAGAGAATATAGTCTAGGAAATAATCACAGAAAGACTTTTTCAGCTGTCTAAATTGAAAAGGAAAATGAGGCAAAGGGCTGGAAGTGGAAACTATAAAAGGTTTGACTATGCAAAATATTTTTTAAGCCACTGGTGGATTCAGTTTGCCAATGTTGTATTAGGATATTTCCGTCCACATTTATAAGGAATATTGATATTTAATTTTTATTTCTCATATTGTGCCCATCAGGATTTGGTATTAAGATTTTGCTAACCTCATATCATTTATTTAGAAATATTTATTTTTTTTATTTTTACTGCCTATTTTTTTACATATAACAATTACAGAACATTTTATGAAGTATAAGTGCTATATTATAAAGTGCACAGTAATTTAAACACCTCCCATATCGAGAAAGAGAATTTTGTAAACACACCTTATATGCTGCTTTCTAATCATAAGCCTTGTCTTCATTCCAGAGGTAACAACTATCTGCGATTCAAATCACTTTATTGTTTAACTTTGTATATTTTACATTTAAACATGTATCCCTAAGCACTAGCTTGGTTTTGCCTGGTTTTGGATTGCACATGACAGAGTAATACTGTACCTATTCTTTTTGAATTTAACTATTTTTATCAATATTTTGCTTTAGAAATGAATCATGTTGCATATAGAGATAGATAATTTATTCAACTGATTCATAGCATTAAGGGAATGAGAATTCACTATTTGTCTAGTGGAAACACAAAAATGGGTTGTTTTGAGTTCGGAGACTAAGATGATGATGATGGAATTGCCCCTCAACACTGAATAGTATTTGAGTTTCTAAGCCTGGTTAAAACTCAGCCTTTAGGCTAAGATTATCTCCAGGGTATAGTTGTTACATCTATGCTAAAAGTTTTGGCTGGATTACATTTATAGACAAAGGTTCAACCTACAGTTAACTATTCTTTCAGTTTGACAAGGTAACATCAAGGCAGAGTGATTAAATATCTGGTTTTACCAATAAAGCCTTAAAATGCTCAAAGTATCTGATATAAAGTCCAGAGAGAAAAGCACAGGGGTGAAAAAACAACCAAATACAGCAAATATAAGAAGCAGCAGACCAGATAAAAACTGTGATTTGTTTGCTTATGTGTAAAGCTGACTGGAATTAAGTAGACTTAAAAATTGAGTTTCTGAAAAAATTGTGCTTCTGAAAGAAATACCAATAAAACTAGGTCACATGTGTAAATTAAAATGGAGGCCAGACCTGCAGAATCCCTATGCAGACAAAGCCAGTTAGGTCTCATATGAAACCTAAAACTACTTGATTTACAAAGGTAAGCAAAAATTAACTTGAGCTATATTTTATAGATGCCTATAGTAAAGAAAAACAGAACTTAAATTCAACCAATCAAGACAGCTAACAGGATAGCAAACATTTGATTGTTTAGCATGCTTTATTTGGTCTGTCCTGTATTTTGCTTTTCTCCTGTATTTCGTGTGTCCTATAAAAGCGTCCTCATGCATTCCTTCAGTAGAGCTCCTGAACCACCTCAGTTTGGAGCTTTTCAATTTATGAACTATCATTTGCAAATTAAAAAAAAAACTTTAGTGTGCCTTAGTTTACCTTTTTAACACATGTTGAGCTAAACCCTGTGTTAGTCTGTTCTCATGTTGCTAATAAAGACATACATGAGACTGGGTAATTTATAAAGGTAAGAGGTTTAATGGACTCACAGTTCTACATGGCTTAGGATGCTTCTCAATCATGGGGGAAGAAAAAGAAAGAGCTAAGGGATATCTTACACGGCGGCAGACAAGAAAGTGTGCAGGGAAACTCCCCTCTATGAAATCATCAGATCTCATGAGACTTACTTATTCATTATCACAAAAACAGCATGAAAAAGACCCACCCACATGATTCAGTTGCCTCCCCCAGGATCCTTCCCATGACACATGGGAATATTGGGAGCTACAGTTCAAGATGAGGTTTGGGTGGGGACACAGCCAAACCATAGCAAACCCTATTCCAGAGATACCGTTTAACATATTATGAAGACAAATGGGACATTACAAACAAGAATCTCGAAATTTTCATGTTTCTTACTAGTTCTAAAACTACATCTTTTTTTATGAGACATATTCTTAACCCAACTCAACATTTCCCTGTCTTTCGGGGAGATCTGTCACAGCTAGAGAATCATAGAAAATAACAGTAACAACCACATAAATTGTCATGCTAGCTATGAAAAGGGTTAGTGGAAGGACTGGGCTCTCACCAAGACAGAGAAAAATAGAGGTAGGTGGTAAATATGTAAAAGGACCAGTCAGAAATGCAAGCAGACTACCATTCTCCCCATTTTACCAGTGCTACCTGAAAAGAATTCTCAGAGAAATGGATTACTGTTATCATCAACAAATAGATTTGAGCCAGGCACAGTGGCTCACACCTATATCCCCAGCATTTTGGGAGGCCGAAATGGGAGGATTCTTGAGCCCAGAAGTTTGAGACAAGCCTGGACAACATAGAGAGACCACCTTTCCACAAAATAATATTAAAATAAACTATCTGAACATGGTGGTGCACACTTATAGTCCCAGCTACTTGGAAGGTTGAAGTGAAAGGATTGCTTGAGCCCAGAAGGTCCAGGCTGCATTAAACCATGCTATGCCACTGACCTTCCGTCTGGGTGACAGAGTGAGACTCATATATATGTATGCATGTAAATATATGTATACATGGATGAGATTCACATATACAGCTATGTATGTATTTGTACATATGAGAGAAGCTGGTGAGAATGAAGTCATTGATGTAGATATCCTGTTCCTTGTCAATTAGGTCAGTGATGAGTTCCATAGGTAATACCACCATGAAAATGTCCTTCTCTATACCGGGCTTCTCTTCAGAGAGAAAAATTCCTAATCTTAGAATAATTTCTTATTTTCAACTAAGGAATTAACAATAATTAAGGGATTCATATTTAATATATATTGTCTCAGTATTTCGCTCTTACTATGTCCCTTAATTCCATTGCTCATTACTAATTTGTTGTTAGTTGCATTAAAAGATCAGTTCTGTAGAATCAGCTCATATCAATCTTTATGAAATCAGAGCAATTATTATTCAAACGATTCAGCAATTTTCATACTAATGAATATTTTATTTCTTTTATAAGAGCCACAGGTGATAATTTTCCATATTCAAAAGAGTACCCAATGAAGTCTTGTGTTCTCAGATGCAATTATGAACAGACTTTTCCTATCACTGTTTTCACTTTTTACTTGACCCTAAACTGCAATTTGTGAACACGTTACAGTCCCCAGTTAGGAGCCTAACAGGACATTGAAGAATGGCATTGGAAGGAGATTTCTGAATTTAGAGGTGGCAATCCAGCATCACAATCACTATCAGCATCATTATTATTTAGATTTTTTAAATTACTTAGTAGCAGGAATGAACTCAAAACCAGCAGCAGTGAGTGAGTTCTTGTTCTGTTGAGACTGAATTCATGTTCATGAAAATGTTTCTGCAACACTGAGTGTTTACAATGTCAGAGTGCTCCTCAGGTTTTGCCTCTTCATATGTTACCACTTCCCCTTTGACCTTCTGCCATGTCAAGATACAGCAGGAAAGTCCTCACCAGAAGCTAAGCAGATGCCAGTGCCACGGTTTTGTACTTCCCAGACTGCAGAAACATGAAGTCTTTATAAATTATCCAGCTTCAATACTATGCAGCCATAAAAAGGAACAAGAGCCTATCCTTTGCAGGGACATGGATGAAGGTGGAAGTCATTATCCTCAGCAGACTAATGCAGGAACAGAAAACCAAACACCCCATGTTCTCGCTTATAAGTGAGAGGTGAACAGTGAGAACACATGGACACAGGGAGGGGAACAACACTTACTAGGTATGTTGGGGAAGGTAGGGTGGGAGAGCATTAGGGAAAAGAGCTGATGCATGCTGGGCTTAATAGCTAGGTGATGGGTTGATAGGTGCAGCAAACCACCATGGCACACATTAACCTATGTAACAAACCTGTACATCCTGTACATCCTGCACATATACCCCAGAACTTAATAAATATATTTAAAAAATAATTAAAAAAAAATCCACATGATCGGAAATGCAAAAATTTAAATTATCTAGCTACAGGTATTCTTTTATAGCATCACAAAATGGACTAACACAAAATTCTTTGGTGAAATCTCTATTTGTAAGATATAGTCATAGAAATGGGTGAAGTCCAAAAAGCAGGCTATAATCCATATAAATATTTAAGACTTTTATTAATGTTGACAAAGGCCCCTACATAATGAATATATAAATATCAGCTCTCACTAGCATTAAATAAGACTGCTCATAACTTTGCACACATTACAATTCTATGTAGCAATTTATAAAAGGAAGATGTGGACAATTTTAAATGCAATATAGAGCACTTATTCATTTTACAATACTACTATACTAATCTTACGTTTTTGCTTAAATGTAAGGCTGAATTTTTTATTTACGATAATCTGGTTTTTAAAATTATTTTTATATTTTTTATAAAATAGTAAAGATATCAAGTTGTTTTCTACTGTACACATTGAAAATAGATTTTAAAGTTTTTAACTTATTGTTTACCTTTCTTATTTTCTTTTCTTTAGGCATTCAGAAATTCTCACAGTTGGGGCCAGGCGCGGTGGCTCATGCCTGTAATCCCAGCACTTTGGGAGGCCGAGACGGGTGGATCGTGAGGTCAAGATATCGAGACCATCCTGGTCAACATGGTGAAACCCCGTCTCTACTAAAAATACAAAAAATTAGCTGGGCATGGTGGCTCGTGCCTGTAATCCCAGCTACTCAGGAGGCTGAGGCAGGAGAATTGCCTGAACCCAGGAGGCGGAGATTGCGGTGAGCCGAGATCATGCCATTGCACTCCAGCCTGGGTAACAAGAGCGAAACTCCGTCTCAAAAATTAAAAAAAAAAAAAAAAATTTCTTGCAGTTATGCTATAAAATACATTTATTTAAAGGTAATCTGCCTTTAATATCACGTTTAAACATGTCTTCCCAACTTTCAAAACTATAAAACAATTCATGGTATTTTCTGTTTGATTATGTTTTACTTTTTAAATTCAGTATTTAACCCTCTTATTTACTTTGGAAGAAGAAGTATGTTACACGTTTGTCTTATTTCAAATTGCAATATTGTTGTCACAATACTAATTATCACAGGGTTAATCTTTCTTCACATATTTAAGATGGGAAATCTATCACACACAATATATTTGAAACAAAAAATGGGTATTTATAAACTATAATTTTTATTGCACTGGTGTTTCCTCATTCTTTCATGATGTCATGCTCTGCCTCTCCTTAAAAAGGAATCTTAGAGGACGTGAGAGGTCAGAGCATAGACATGTAACTAATTATTTGTTGGACATCTAACTTAGGATGGACATATTGTATTATTTTATCAGAAAATGTAAAGTCATCAACCTTTTTCTTAACGAAATGTGCTTCCTCAAATTAAAGCAGGTAGAGTCTTATTTTGATTTTCTTGTAAAAGTTTTAAAGAATTGTTTTCAAGTCTAAACTGATAATAGATCTAATGTTGTTTTTCTCTTTGTTGTGAGTTAAAAATATAATTTGTCCCAATCTTAAATGACAGAGGTCTCAATATCATTAGTTGAACAGTCTACTTTTTTTTTTTTTGCTGATTTGTAATGCCAACTCTATCACATACAGAGGTTCCTCTGTGGTAAGAATAAACGAAAAGGTCTCACCAGACCTGTCTTTAGTTTGATCCATTGACCTGTTATTTATTTATTTATTTATTTATTTATTTATTTATTTATTTATTTATTTATTGAGACGGAGTTTCGCTCTTGTTACCCAGGCTAGAGTGCAATGGCGCGATCTCGGCTCACCGCAACCTCCGCCTCCTGGGTTCAGGCAATTCTCCTGCCTCAGCCTCCTGAGTAGCTGGGACTACAGGCAGGCGCCACCGTGCCCAGCTAATTTTTTGTATTTTTAGTAGAGACGGGGTTTCACCGTGTTGACCAGGATGGTCTCGATATCTTGACCTCGTGATCCACCCACCTCGGCCTCCCAAAGTGCTGGGATTACAGGCTTGAGCCACCGCACCCGGCCATATTATTTATTATATGCATTTTATTTCTGTCTCACAACCTTCATTGTTTTCATTTTTTAAATAATTTTTTGAGACAGGATCTTCCTCTTTCTCAAAAAATATTTAAAAATTGTTAAAATAATTTATTATTATTATTATTATCTTGACAGGGCCTTGCTCTGTTGCCTCAGCTGGAGTGGCTCAATTAAGCCTCACTGCAGCCTCGACTTCCTGGGCTCAAACAATCCTCTTTCTTTCTCCTGTGGTCTGAGACTACAGGTGCATGCCACTATGTCCAGCTACCTTTCTGATGTTTTTAGAGACAAAGTCTCACTGTGTTGCTCAAGCAGGTCTTGAATGCCTTCACTCAAGCGATCTTCCCATCTCAGCCTCCTAACATGCTGGGAGTACAAATATGAGCCACTAAATTAACAATTTTAAAAAATCTGGAAACTCTTACCTTAATTTTCTTTCTCAAGAATTGTCTGATTTATTTTTGAATACTTAATTTAATTCATGTGTAATTTAGGATGATTTTGTCAACCTTGAAAATAAATATCTTTATGATTCTGGTTATAATTGCATTGAATATGTGAATCAATTTGAGCATAATCAAAGTCTTAGAACATTAAGTTTTGCATATCTATCTATAGTTCAAATCTCTCACTAAAGTATTATAGTGATGTAATTTCATGATATATAAGATCATGAAATACTTTTATGAGACTTAGTCATAACCAACATATAGTTCTTATTTGTAAAAAGAAAAAGTTTTTTTTTAAGAAATTACACATTTTAAGGGACCGGTGCTGGATAGGTGTAATTTTAGCCTGTATATATTGATATTGACTCCAGCAAACTTGTGGAATTTGTTTTATTTTAAATTCCTGTCCATTTTTTAAATTATCTAAGTGGAATTGCTACTAGCAGCATATAATTATTTAAATTTAAATCCACATTTCTATGTAACAATATTTTTGTCAAAATGTATTAGCTAAATTACCTAATAAAATGGCCAATAAACAAGTATCTTTGTCTTAATCTTGATTAAATGAAATAGTTCTATTTTACACTAATAACTATGCTTTTGTATTTGTTTACTAGACATAGTTATAACATATTAAATGTTGCTTCCATTTAAATTTGATTTGGGTATTTATCTTGATTAGAAGTTAAATTAGATCATACAATTTTATTTTCACATTTTTAGAATAAATCTTTACATTTGTAATGTATTTTAAGTATATATTATCATACTGGTTTACTTTTACACTTTTTAGGAGTTTTGCACCTATATCTAATGGCCTAACTTCTCATTATTTGCTGTCCTATTTTTGCTTATTTTGAGAACAATTTTTTAACTTCTCTTTTTTTTGAGAATGAAACATTTAGGTTCGTTGCAGTAGTTTGGAGAAGGTAAAATTTATGACATTTTTAAACTTAGTAAAATTTTTATAAATACACCTGAATTTGACATATTGTGTATATTTTGACAGTCTATTCAAAATCTTTGAAATTGTTGGTTTATTAAAGTGTTTTACTATTAATATACATTTTGTTGATTTATGCTTTTTAAAAAGTTGGCAATTTCACCTGAGTTCTTAAATTTTGGAAGAAAATAATTTACAACATTGATTATATAAAGCTCTACTATGTAGTATTTTCTACTTTTCATCAATTTTTCTGCTTCCTGTTTATCTTTATTAGTACTATCAGACTTTTGAATTTACTAATCTTTAAAAGATTTTGGTTGTGCTACCATTGTCTATTATATTTTAGTTTTCTATTTATTTATTCATTCATTTATTTTCTGCTTTTATTTCTGTTGACATCCAATAGCATACTTACCATCGCTTCAGACAAATTCTAACTTTTCTTTTTGCTGAATCTATGACTTGGGGAAATTTACTTAACCTTTCTATGCCTCAGGTTTTTGTTTGTTTATTTATTTTTTGAGGCAAGGTCTCATGCTGTCACCCAGAGGCTGGAGTGCAATGGTGGGATCTTGGCTCACTATAGCCTTGAACTCCCGGGATCAAGCAATCCTCCCACTTCAGCCTCCCTAGTAGCTGGGACTATAAAGGTACACTACCATACCCTACTAATTTTTGTATTGTTTGTTGGTGAGAGGGCAGCGGTCTCACCATATTGCCCAGGCTTGTCTTGAACTCCTGAACTCAAACATCCACTCATCTTGATCTACCAAAGTTCTGGGATTACAGGCATGCACCACCATGCTCTGCCATGCCTCTGATTCTTTCTAACCCAAAGAGAATGAGAATGATCTTAGGAATGAAATATAAAATAAATAGCACACATAAAGCACCCAGAACAGTACCATGTACTGAATAAGGGCAAGGTAAATATAAGTTCCTTCTTAACTTCTTCACCCTTCTTTGAATGATTCCGTTGTTCATTTTTCTTAACTTAAGGTGAATATGTGCCTTATTTATCTAGAAAACTTTTTTATAATAATGTACTAATGGATATGAATTCTTAGCTTTAGCTAATTTTTTCATTTTGATTATGAAAACTTTTTCTGTGAGTTCAAATAATTTATTTTTATGTAGAAATGTTTATCTTTTTCTTCGTTATAGAGAATAGTTGAATTTTCAAACTTTTTTGATTGATTTAACATTTTATTACTTTGTATTCTATGTAATATTTATTTCATGGAATCTGTTCTTTGTTACAGTGTATGTAAATTTTTAGGTGTGTAAATATTTCATTTGTATTCGAAATATTTCTGCCCAAGTTTCTGTGGAGTACAGATTTCTACATGAAAGTATTGAATTAGTTTTTACTAATATATTTTCAAAAGAGTACATATCATTTTTATTTCTGCTTGATATGGCAATTTATGAAGTATATGTTACATTCTTATTATTTGTGGATTCATCAGTTTCTCTTTGTGAAACTTTTGCTTTGGCTTTATCTACTTATGTAATGCATCATTAGGTATGTTCAAATCATAATTATTGCATCTTTTCCATGAATTTTTTTTTGAGATGGAGTTTTCCTCTTGTTGCCCTTGCTGGAGACAATGGTACGATCTTGGCTCAACCTCCACCTCCCAGGTTCAAGTGATTCTCCTACCTCAGCCTCTCTTCTAGCTGAGATTACAGGCTCAGGCCACCACACCCAGCTAACTTTTTTGCATTTTTAATAGAGATGGGTTTCACTACATTGGCCAAACTGGTCTTGAACTCCTGACAGGTGATCCATCCACCTCAGCCTCCCAAAGTGCTAGGATTACAGGCATGAGCAACCATGCCCTGCCTTCCGTGAATTGTTTTATTCATACTATTCCATAACCACCTGACTTTAACTGTTACTGGTGTTTACTTTAAATGTTAATTTGTCTGATTTTTTGTGTGTGGGTAGTATGTGATTATTAGTTATAATTCAATTAGATATGATAAATATAAACAAGCAAGTGAATATAAGCTTGTGAAAGAGTATCTTTCTTTCACATAACTAAATAGTACATAGGAAGGCTTTTGTGGCACAAATTGTCCAAGAGACTTTCTATCACTAACAAATGATAGGATAATAGATATTAGGAATAAGTAGAAGTCACTGTGCTCACTAGTACATGGTAGATTTCTATCCTTTTATTTTCTGGCTCTGTGGATTTCAGCTTTAGGTATGCCTCTTGAAAGCAGAACATAATCGTGTTTTGTTTTCTTATTTATTCTCTGTCTTTTGATAGATCAAGTAACTCTATTTAAATTCATGGAAATTTCTGATAACATTGAGCTTGCTTTTACTGTCTATTAAAATTTGCTAGTTATCATTCTTATTTTTTTCTTTCTTTTTGTGCTTTGAGATTAAATTGTTAAGTTCTTTTTATTTATTTCTTTATTCTATGTTTCTATTTTTATATTATAAATAGTCCCCCAAATTACTGGCTTCTAACAGCAGTTTATTGTTTTTTTCCTCATGATTCTGTGAATTGCCTGGGCTTACTGGATCATCTCTCATTGTGATATGTCATGTAGCTGCCATCAAATGAGGGATGTAACTACAGTCATCCAAAGGCTCAAATGGGCTGAACATCTACAATGGTCCAGCTCAGTGGCTAACAGTTGATGCAGGTTTTCAGAGATGCTTAATGGGAGCTGTCTATCAAGAAACCTACAATGGCCCCTCTCTGTGGCTTGGGCTTCCAGCAGTATGATGGCTGAGTTCCATGGGTGAATATTTTAGAAGGCAGAAATGCTGCCAGTATCAGAACACTGGACCTGAAAACAAAATATATGCCATATCATCAATGTAGAGGCTATTTGTATTTGAAGGAAGAGAAAACAGACCTCCTTCCTGATAGGAGGAGTGTCCAAAAATCGTGGCCATTTTAAACCATCATATTATCCATAATTATCAGAAGTGTGCATTCTTTTTTCTATTTAAGTTACCTAAACTTGCTAAGATACCAATTTTTGAAGGCAAAATGTAATGTCTCCATGCTATTTGTTTCAATAATGACCAACTTATTAATATATCATTGTACTTGATCATCCCACATATTTTTAAATATTCCACAGTAAAAGTTCAAGAGAGAGGAAAGAAACAGAAAGAGGCTCAACAAAGACAGGTTTATTTTGGGGAATAAACCTGAGAGGGGTTTCTGGCCAATTTTGGTCAGGAGCATTCTCTCATAAGAGACACTAACAGTATTTAAGGATTCAGAGTGAGAGAACTTATTATCAGAATGTTTCTTTGTCAGGGAGAAGTTTATTGTGGGGTTGGAATGTCTCTGGTCAGAGGAGAGTTTATCTTACGGTTGACATGTCTCTGGTTGGAAAGGGTTTATCTTATGGTTGTAATGTTTCTGGTTAGAGATGTTTGTGGTCTATGGTCATGCTGACCTTAGCCATTAGGCTGATTTCCTTTGGATTCAGGTGGTTTTTGATCAAGGTGAACTTTAAAATGGTGATGCTTGTCTAAGATGGCAATGCTCCTGCTCTGTAAATCCAGGCTCTATAATTATAAAAAAGATGAGGGGTGACATGTTCTTTCTGGCTGTTTCCTGCTGATCAGGGGATGGAGAGTTTTCTGGTCTCATATTGACTGTAGGAGTAACACCATCTGTAGATGCTTTTGGGTAGTTGTCTGTGAAATGGCCATAATCCTGTCAGTTAAAAATCTTTGAAGGTTAATTAGGCAGGATAAGAACATTAGTCTTAGGCATATTATTAGGAGAAGGCCCAGGAATGGGATGACTCATGCTATGATTTTGTTCACAAACCAAGATTCTGTTTGGTTGTTTTGGTATTCCCTTAGCTTTTGAGCCCTTTCTCTAAGTTTTTCAGCAGTGTCTCTTATTCGGCCTGATTGGTTGAGATAGACTAACAATTTTTGCTCCTCTGGTAAATCATCCATTCTCCTCTAGGACAGAAACTTAATGAAACTGCATTTCATTGTATTCAAAATTTAGTAACACTGACTTTTTATCATTTTTGTCATTTATTCCTCTACTTGAACTTCATTTTAGATAAGTATTTTCATACTATAGTTGGATTAACTTCAAGTTCCTTTCTTTCCAGTATCAAATCAATCCTGGTATGAGTTACATGTATCCGAAGTTCAACATTTTAGTACTAAATTTTTCTTGCTAATTCTTTTTTTAATCGCCATTCCTTTTTTCACTCACCAGTCATCAGAGGTGCATTATCAAATAAAATATACATTTAAAAATCCTGCTTATAAAGTAAGATAAATGTTGGAGATTCATATGTTACAATCTAAATTGTGTAAATATTTTGTAATTACAATGAGAAATATTAATGAATATTTAATTCCAAAATTCCTAAAAAAATTTGCAGTTTTCTGATTTTTATATTTATAAACTGATTATATATATTTTATCTATATGTTATATATATTATAGGTTTATAATGAATCACTTAATAAAAAGGTAATAAAGTAGAAAGAGTGAGTGAAATACAGATTTCTTTTTGATTCTGAGAAATGTCTAACAAATATTTATAAATTGATTCTTATAATTTGAAAACTGTTATGCATAAAAATTATTACCTTCACATTTTAGTAAATAGATTTGATGCTGAAAAACATGTAAGTTAGAGGCCCTGATCCCTCATGCAGTCAAAACTTCACATACTACTTTTGACTTCCCAAAAACCTGAGTAATAACCTTCTGTTTACAGGAAGCCTTACCAAAACATAAACAGATTAGCACATATTTTGTATATTATATGTATTACATACTGTAGTTTAAGTAAATAAGCTAGAGAAAAGAAAAAGTTATTAAGAAAATCATAAGGAAGAGAAAATATATTTACAATTCATTCAGTGCAAGTGTATCATCATTAAAGCTTTCATCCTCTTTGTCTTCAGGTTGAGTAGGCTGAGGAAGAAGAGGAGGAGAAGGGGTTGGTCTTGCTGTCTCAGGGGTGGCAGAGGCAGAAGGAAATCTGTGTGTAAGTGGATCCATGCAGTACAAATCCACATTTTTCAAGGGTCAACAGTGTATGTCCACCAGGCATATTTTTCATGTGTATATTACATTTTCCAAATAATTAAAAATAAAAACACTCTTTATATTATTTGTGCTGGCAAAACTTCTGTATAATAATTAGGTAACCAATGTAATTTTTAATTTTTTATAAATATTTGAAACATATACATGCAACTAACATTTATTAGATATAGATAAGAGCATTTTACTGGTAAATGTTTGAAAATTATTTAATATTACACATCACAAATAACCCAGAAATAAGGACAAAATATCACAAAAGAATTTTTTGACAACATTTCTTTTCTAGATTATATAACATAGTTACAAAAATGGTCATAAATGTGAGCTTTCAACCACACCTTAGCTGCCACAGCCCTGAAACAAAGATTCCTTTCATAGCATGCTGTGTTCCAGAATCAGAAAAAACTGAGAGGCCTGGAGGATAAACACTTGCCATAACCTGCCTAAGCATAAGGGCCAATTTGATCTGTACTATCTTAGAATAAAAAAAAAAATCACTACAAAAAGAGACAGAAAGAAAATAGCAAATAATAAAAGAAAAAAAATCACGATATCATGACTCTTATATTGGTCTTGACTCTAGGATCTCTGAATTTCATTGCATTAACTTTCATATGTTTTTTTAAATAAATATGGCTATTTGAATTGAGTGTTCTTGTTCATTATTAAACAGGATAAATAACATAAATTCTCATGTCAGTCATTTTTTTTTAGAGAATTTTTTTTTAGACTTTATGTTCTGGAATATATGTGCAGAAAGTGCAGGTTTGTTACATAGGTATACATGTGCCATGGTGGTTTGCTGCATCCATCAACCCATCATCTACATTAGATATTTCTCCTAATGCTATCTCTCCCTTTGCCCCCCAACTCCAACAGACCCTGGTGTGTGATGTTCCCATCCCTGTGCCTGTATGTTCTCATTGTTCAACTCCCACTTATGAGTGAGAACATGGGGTGTTTGGTTTTCTGTTCCTGTGTTAGCTTGTTCAAAATGATGGCTTCCAGCTTTATCCATGTCCCTGCAAAGGACATAAACTCATTCTCTTTTTATAGCTACATAGTATTCCATAGTGTACATGTGCCACATTTTCTTTATTCAGTCAAACATTGATGGGCGTGTGGGTTGGTTCTAAGTCTTTGCTGTTGTGAATAGTGCTGCAATAAATGTGTGCATGTGTCTTTATAGCAGAATGATGTATAATCCTTTGAGTATATACCCAGTAATGGAATTGCTGGGGTAAATGGTATTTCTTGTTCTAGATCCTTGAGGAATCACCACATTGTCTCCCACAATGGTTGAACTCTACACTCCCACCAATAGTGTAAAAATGTTCCTGTTTCCCCACATTCCCCCCAGCATTTGTTGTTTTCTGACTTTTAATGATTGCCATTCTAACTGGCATGAGATGATGTCTCATTATGGTTTTGAGTTTCACTTCTCTAATGACCAGTGATGATGAGTTTTTTCATATGTTTGTTGGCCACATAAATGTCTTTTTTTGAAAAATGTCTGTTCATATCCTTCACCCACTTTTTGATGGGATTCTTTGTTTTTTTTTCTTGTAAACTGGTTTAAGCTCCTTATAGATTCTGTATATTAACCCTTTGTCAGATGCATAGATTGCAAAAATTTTCTCCCATTCTGTTGGTTGTGTGTTCACTGTGATAATGGGTTTTATTTTATTTTATTTTTATTTTTTCCATGAAGAATCTCTTTAGTTTAATTAGATCCCCCTTGTCAATTTTGGCTTTTGTTGTCATTGTTTTTGGTGTTTTAGTCATGAAGTCCTTGCCTACGCCTATATCCTGAATGGTATTGCATATGCTTTCTTCTAAGGTTTTTATGGTTTTAGGTTTTATGTGAAATATTTAATCAATCTTGAGTTAATTTTTGTATAGAGTGTAAGAAAGGGGTCCAGTTTCAGTCTTCTGCATATGGGTAGCCAGTTTTCCCAACACCATTTATTAAATAGGGAACATTTTCCCCATTGCTTGTTTTTGTCAGGTTTGTCAATGATCAGATGGTTGTAGAGGTAAGACATTATTTCTGAGGTCTCTGTTCTGTTCCATTGGTCTATATATCTGTTTTGGTTCCAGTACCATGCTGTTTTGTTTACCACAGCCTTGTAGCATAGTTTAAAGTTAGGTAGCATGATGCCTCCAGCTTTGTTCTTTTCACTTAGGATTGTCTTGGCTATGTGTGCTTTTTTTTGGTTCCATATGAAATTTAAAGTAGTTTTTTCTAATTCTGTCAAGAAAGTCAGTGGTAGCTTTATGGGAATAGCACTGAATCTATAAATTACTTTGGGCAGTATGGCCATTTTCATGATATTGATTCTTCCTATCCATGATTATGAAATGTATTTCCACTTGTTTGTGTCCTCTCTTTTATTTTGGAGCAGTGGTTTATAGTTCTCTGAAGAGGTCCTTCACATCCCTTTAAGTTGTATTCCTAGGTGTTTTATTTTCTTTGTAGCAATTCTAAATGGGAGTTTCCTCATAATTTGACTCTCTGCTTTCTATTATTGGTGTATAGGAATGCTAAGACTATTGGCACTATGAAGAAAGTGCATCAACTAAAGGGCAAAATAACCAGCTAGCATCATAATGACAGGGTCAAAATAACAATAACAGTATTAAGCTTAAATGTACATTCCCCAGTTAAAAGGCACAGGCTGGGAAATTGGATAAAGAATCAAGATCCATCAGTGTGCTGTATTTAGGAGACCCATCTCATGTACAAGACACTCATAGGCTAAAAGCAAAGGGATGGAGGAAGATTTACCAAATAGAAAGTAAAATAAAACAGAGGGGTTGAAATCCTAGTCTGTGATAAAACAGACTTTAAACCAGCAAAGATCGAAAGAGACAAAGAAGGGCATTGCATAATGGTAAAGGGATCAAAGCAACAAGAAGAGTTAGCTATTGTAAATATATGTACCCAATACATGAGCACCCAGATACATAAAGCAAGTTCTTAGTAACCTATAAAGAGACTTAGACTCCCACACAGTAATAGTGGGATATTTTAACACCCCACTGTCAATATTAGACAGATCGATGAGACAGAAAATTAAGAAGGATATTCAGGATTTGAACTCATCACTGGACCAAGCAGACATAATAGACATCTACACAACTCTCTACCCCAGATCAACAGAATATACATTATCCTCAGCACCACATAGCACTTATTCTAAAATCAACAACATAATTGGAAGTAAAACACTCCTCAACAAATGCAAAAGAACAGATATCATGACGAACAGTCTCCCAGGACACAGTGCAACCAAATTAGTACTCAGGATTAAGAAATTCACTCAAAACTGCACAACTACATGGAAACTGAGCAAGCTACTCTGAATGACTATTGTGTAAATAACAAAAATAAAGCAGAAATAAATAATTTTTTTGAAACCAATGAGAACAAAGATACAATGTACCAGAATCTCTGGGACACAACTAAGCCAGCATTTAAAAAGAAATTTACCCACAGGATAAATAGACACAATAAAAATTGATAAAGGGGATATCACCACTGAGCCCACAGAAATACAAACTATCATCAGAGAATACTGTAAACACCTCTATGCAAATAAACCAGAAAATCCAGAAGAAATGGATAAATTCCTGGACACATACACCCTCCTAAGACAAAACCAGGAAGAAGTAAATCCCTGAATAGACCAATAACAAGTTCTGAAATCGAGGCAGCAACTAATAGCCCACCAACCAAAAAAAATTCAGGACAGGACGGGTTCACAGCTAAATTCTACCTGAGGTATAAAGAGGAGCTGGCACTATTCCTTCTGAAACTAAACAATAGATAAAGATGGAATCCTCCCTAATTCATTGTATGAGGCCAAAATCATCCTGATACCAAAACCTGTGAGAGACACAACCAAAAAAGAAAATCAGGTCAATATCCCTGATGATCATTGATGAGAAAATCCTCAATAAAATACTGGCAAACTGAATCCAACAGCACATCAAAAAGCTTATGCATCACGATCAAGCCAACTCCATCCCTGGGATGCAAGGCTGGTTTAACATACACAAATCTATAAATGTAATCCATCACATAAACAGAACCAAAGACAAAAACCACATGATTATCTCAATAGATGCAGAGAAGGCCTTTGACAAAATTCAGCAGCTCTTTATGCTAAAAACGCTTAAAAACTAGGTATTGATGGAAGATATCTCAAAATAATAAAAGCTATTTATGACAAACTCACAGCCAATATTATACTGAAAGAGGAAAAACTGGAAGCATTCCCTTTGAAATCTGACACTAGACAAGGATGCCCTCTCTCACCACTCCTATTCAACATAGTATTGGAAGTTCTGGCCAGGGCAATCAGGCAAGAAAAAGGAATAAAGGATATTCAATTTTGAAAAGACTAAGTCAAATTGTTTCTATTTGCAGAGAACATGATTGTATATTTTAAAAACTACATCATCTCAGCCCAAAATCTCGTTAAGCTGACAAGCAACTTTAGTAAAGTCTCAGCATACAAAATCAATGTGCAAAAATCACAAGCATTCCTATATATCTACAACAGACAACAAGAGAACCAAATCATGATTGAATGCCCATTCACAATTGCTACAAAGAGAAAAAGTACTTAGGAATACAACTAACAAGGGATGTGAAGAACCTCTTCAAGGAGCACTGCAAACCACTGCTGAAGGAAATAAGAGAGGACACAAACAAATCAAAAATATAGTTAATAAGCATGGATAGCAAGAATCAATATAGTGAAAATGACCATACTGCCCAAAATAATTTATAAATTCAATACTATTCCCATAAAGCTACCATTGACTTTCTTCACAGTATTGGAAAAAAACACCTTAAATTTCATATGGAACCAAAAACAGCCTGCATAGCCAAAACAATCATAAGCAAACAAAACAAAACACAAACACCAAAAAAAAAAAAAAGCTGGAGGCATCACACTACCTGACTTCATGCTATACTACAAGGTTACAGTAATCAAAATAGCATGGTATTGGTACCAAAACAGATATATATAGACCAATGGAACAGAACAGAGGCCTCAGAAATAATGCTACACATCTACAACCATCTAATCTTTGACAAACTTGACAAAAACAAACAATGGGGAAAAGATTCCCTATTTAATAAATGGTGTTGGGAAAACTTCCTTACACCTTATACAAAAATTAACTCAAGATGGATTAAAGATTTAAATGTAAGACCTAAAACCATAAAAATCCCTGAAGAAAACCTAGGCAATACCATTCAGGACATAGGCATAGGCAAGGACTTCATGACAAACACCAAAAGCAACAATGACAAAAGCCAAAATTGACAAATGGGATTAATTAAACTTAAGAGTGTCTGCACAGCAAATGCAACTATTATTAGAGTGAACAGACAACCTGCAGAATGGGAGAAAATATTTTCAATCTACCCATCTGACAAAGGGCTAATATACAGAATCTACAAAGAACTAAAACAAATTTACAAGAAAAAAAAAACAACCCCATCAAAAAGTGGGTGAAGCGGCTGGGCACGGTGGCTCAAGCCTGTAATCCTAGCACTTTGGGAGGCCGAGGCGGGTGGATCACGAGGTCAAGAGATTGAGACCATTCTGGTCAACATGGTGAAACCCTGTCTTTACTCAAAATACAAAAAATGAGCTGGGCATGGTGGCGCGCACCTGTAATCCCAGCTACTCAGGAGGCTGAGGCAGGAGAATTGCCTGAACCCAGGAGGCGGAGGTTGCAGTGAGCCGAGATTACGCCATTGCACTCTAGCCTGGGTAACAAGAGCGAAACTCCATCTCAAAAAAAAAAAACCAAAAAAAAAGTGGGTGAAGGATATGAAAACTCATCCTTTTTTATGGCTACATAGTATTTCATGGTGCATATGTGCCACTTTTCTTTATCCAGTCTTTTGCGTGTATACCCAGTAATGGAATTGCTGGGGCAAATGGTATTTCTTGTTCTAGATCTTTGAGGCAGTCCACCATTGCTGAGGCAGTCCTCCATTACTGAGGCAATCTGCTATTACAGAGACAGTCCGCCATCACTGAGGCAGACTGCCATTACCGAGGCTGTTCTAACTATACCACTATAAACAAAACCACAAGGAAGTTCACACAGTAGTTGGGCAGAGCCCATGCCAGCTCAGCAATGCCTCTGCTGGCAGACTGTGACTAAGCTACCTCCTTGCTGGGCAGGGCATCTCTGAAAAAAGGCAGCAGCACATCAGGAACTTATAAATAAAGCCCCAAATTCCCAGGACAAAGCACTTGGGAAAGAAAGGTGGTCATGAGTTCTGCTGCAGCTGACTTAAATATATCTGCCCAGCAGCTCTGAACAGAACAACGGAGCTCACAGTTCAGCACTTGAGCTCCTAAAAGGGACAGACTGTCTCCTCAAGCAGCTCCCCAACCCCCATATGTCCAAAGAGACACCTCACAAAGGAGAGCTCAGACTGACATCTGGCTAGTATCCTTCTGGGACAAAGGTAACAGAAGAAGAAACTGGCAGCAACCTTTACTGTTCTGCAGCTGCTGCAGGTGATCCCTGGCCAAGCAGGAACTGGAGTGGACCTCCAGCAGTCTTACAGCAGAGGGGCCTGACTGTTAGAAGAAAAACTAAAGAAACAGAAAGAAATAACTTCATCATCAATAAAAAGGACATCCACTCATAGACCTCATCAATGATAGACTGGATAAAGAAAAAGTGGCACATATGCACCATGAAATGCTCTGCAGCCATAAAAAAGGATGAGTTCATGTCCTTTGCAGGGACATGGATGAAGCTGGAAACCATCATTCTCAGCAAACACAAGAACAGAAAACCAAACACTACATGTTCTCACTCTAAGTAAGTATTAAACAATGAGAACACATAGACACAGGGAGGGGAACATAGACACCAGGGACTGTTGGGGGTGTGTTCCTAGGGTAGGGACAGCATTAAGAGAAATACCTAATTTAGATGATGGGGTGATGGATGCAGCAAACCACCATGGCATGTGTATACCTATGCAACAAACTTGCACGTTACACACATGTGCCTGAAAACTTAAAGTATAAAAAACAAGAACAACAAAGGGAAATAAATTAGTACATTTTAGATGTTTTAAAAATGGATTAAAATACTAATATAAAGCATAACAAAATAAAATTGAAATATTTTGTAAATATTTCAAAAGTAAAAATATGTAGCACACAATATACTTTCTCAAAAAGAAGACATAGCTTCTGAAAAATAATAATAGTAATTTAAATTTAAAGAAATTTATGGAAAAGATGCAATAATCATGAATTTGAACATGCCTAACAATGCATTACATAAATAGATAAAGCCAAAGCAAAAGCTTCACAAAAAGAAACTGATGAATCCACAAATAATAAGAATGTAACATATACTTCATAAACTGCCATATCAAGCAGAATTAAGAATGATATGGACTATTTCAAGAATACATTAGCAAAAATTGATTCAATACTTTCATGTAGAAATCTGTACTTGGCACAAATATGAAGAAAAACATGTCAAATACAAATGAAACATTTACACACCTAAAACATGTACACCGTAACAAAGAACAGATTCCATGAAATAAATATTACATAGAATGTAAAGTAATAAAATGTTAAATCAATCAAAAAAGGTTGAAAATTAAACTATTCAGTATAATGAAGAAAAAGATAAACTTTTCTACATAAAAGATAAATGTTTAGATCAACAAGGAAAAAGCTTTTCATAATCAAAATGAAAATATCAGCTAAAGCTAAGAATTCATATTCATTAGTATATGTATTATTTAAAAATTTTTCTAGATGAAAAAGGCACTCACTTTGAGTTAAGAAAAATGAACAACAGAAAAATTCAAAGAAGGGTGAAGAAATTAAGAAGCAGCTAATATTTGCCTTGCGCTTATTTAGTACATTGGCATTGTCCTAGGTGCTTTATATGTGCTATTTATTTTATATTTCATTCCTAAGAACAGTCTCATTATTATCTTTGGGTTATAAAGAATCAGAGGCATGATAGGGCATGGTGGTGCATGCCTGTAATCCCAGAACTTTGGGAGATCAAGATGAGTGGATGCTTGATCACGAGTTCAAGACAAGCCTGAGCAATATGGTGAGACCTCCCACTCTTCACTGCCTACCAGCCTCTACAAACAATACAAAAATTAGTAGGATATGGTGGTACACCTCCATAGTCCCAGCTATTAGGGAGGCTGAGGTGGGAGGATTGCTTGATCCCGGGAGTTCAAGGGTACAGTGAGCCAAGATCCTGCCACTGCACTCCAGACCCTGGTTGACAGTGTGAGACCTTATCTCAAAAAATAAAGAAACAAAAAACTGAGGTACAGAAAGGTTAAGTAAATTTCCCCAAGTTATAGACTCAGCAAAAGGAAAAGTTAGAATTTGTCTGAAGTGACAGTAAATATGCTTTTGGATGTCAACAGAAATAAAAGTAAAAAATAAATGAATAAATAAATAAATATAAAACTAAAATATAATAGACAATGGTAGCACAACCAAAATCTTTTAAAAATTAGTAAATTCAAAAGTCTGATAGTTTTAAGAAATATTGGAAGCAGAAAAATTGAAGAAAAGTAGAAAATACTATATAGCAGAGCTTTTATATAATCAATATTGTAAATAATTTTATTACCAAATTTAAAAACTCAGGTGAAATTGCCAAGATTTTAAAAGCATCAATCAACAAAAATTTATATTAGTAGTAAAAAACTTAATAAACCAACAATTTTAAAGATTTCGAATGGACTGTCAAAGTACACAAGATATCAAATTCAAGTGGATTTATAAACAACTTTTACTAAATTTAAAAGTGTTATAGTTTTCACCTTCTCCAAACTACTGCAGTGAACCTAAGTGTTTCATTCCCATTTAAAAAATTATTCTCAAAATAAGCAAAAACAGTACAGAACAGCAAGTAATGAAAAGGTAAGCAATTAGATACAGTTGCAAAACTCCTAAAAAAAGTGTAAAAGTAGATCAGCCTCATACAATATACTTAAAATATATTATAAATGTAAAGATTCATTCTAAGACTGTAAAGATAATTTAAAACTCACAAGTCAATACTTTCTTTTTTAAAAAATTTTTATTGCATTTTAGGTTTTGGGGTAAATGTGCAGAACATGCAAGATAGTTGCATAGGTACACACGTGGCAGTGTGTTTTGCTGCCTTCTGCCCCTTCACCCATATTTGGCATTTCTCCCCATGCCATCCCT
>JAPYYA010002850.1:0-13511 GCA_028533165.1 Leontopithecus rosalia
CTTCCCATCTTGTTTCTGCCTAAGGCTCCAGTTAGCACGTTGATCTAGGACAGTTACCTGCAGCTGTACTGCCCATTCCGCATGGGCCATAGATCCAGGGCCAGTCACACCGCTTGTTTAGCTTGTTCAGAAGCCATGCTCTCTTTCTCTCCCCAGTGAAAGTCACAGTGTTTTCTAGTGACTGCATGCAGAGGGTGTAAAATGTTACCCAAGTGGGGAATGTGACGTCTCCAGAATCCAAACAAGCCAATACATTTCTGAGCCTCCTTTTTAGTGGTGGGGGTTGCAAATTCTAGTATGTTAGCCTTAGTCTTTGGTAAAATGGACTGTATCTCTGCATTCCAGAAGATGCCAAGAAATTTTACAGTTTATGCAGGTCCTTGAATTTTACTAAGGTTAATTTCCCAACCTTACAATATGAGTTGGGGAGTGGCTAGGCACAGTGGCTCATACCTGTAATCCCGGCACTTTGAGAGGCCAAGTCAGGTAGATCATGAGGTCAGGAGTTCAAGACCAGCCTGGCCAAGATGGTGAAACCCCGTCTCTATTAAAAACACAAAAAATTAGCTAGGCATGATGGTGGGCACCTGTAATCCCAGCTACTTAGGAGGCTGGGGTAGACAACTGCTTGAACCCAGGTGGCGGAGGTTACAATGAGTGGAGCTCGTGTCACTGAACTCCAGCTTGGGTGGCAGAGTGAGACTCCATCTCAAAAAAAAAAAAAAAAATAGGAAGTGGGTTTTTACCTGCTCCAAGCCCCTGCTGACTAGTTCTTCAGTTTCACCCTGAACAGGCCACTTGGATAACTGGTTTTTTTCAGCAACAGGCTGACAGCTTTAAGCCTGATCCATCAGGACATAGGCCAGGCATTGGGCCAGGGCCAGTCTGGAAGCAGATTAGCATTTTCCTTTTTTAGCTTACTTTTCTCTTACAGCAACCAGCCCCTTTCTTGACACCTTAACTTATAAGCAGTAAACAAATGCCATCCACTCCGGGAGATCCCTCAGCATCTCCTTTGCTGAATGGAATCCCCTGCAGCACTTCACCCACAAAGGTTTAAATTGCACTGATTTAGATTCTCAGTTCTCACAAAGGCCGGTTGCCCTGGACCATTTAATCACCAAGGGAAGAACTGGGAGAGTTCTGAAATACGTAAAGTCCTGGAGTTTCCAACCGTGTGTGTCCTTGTGGCTGAAAAGTGGCACTGTTTTGGTTTTAAGTCCTGTTTCTGATACTGAAAGTGTTCTGTGCAGGACATGCATGAGGCGAGAAGACACACATAATACCTTTAAGGTTAAACAAGCTTTATCCCACTAACTGGCAATGCACATAAAATAAACCCCGTCTCTACTAAACATACAAAAATTAGCTGGGCATGGTGGCGTGTGCCTGTAATTCAGCTTCTCAGGAGGCTGAGGCAGGAGAATTGCCTGAACCCAGGAGGTGGAGGGTGCGGTGAGCCGAGACTGCGCCATTGCACTCCAGCCTGGGTAACAAGAGCGAAACTCCGTCTCAAAAAAAAAAAATTCTGAACATGGAGGTGTAAATTGTTCAAAGAATCTAATCTCGCCAAACGCGGTGGCTCAAGCCGGTAATCCCAGCACTTTGGGAGGCCGAGGAGGGTGGATCACGAGGTCAAGAGATCCAGACCATCCTGGTCAACATGGTGAAACCCTGTCTCTACTAAAAATACAAAAAATTAGCTGGGCGTGGTGGCTGTAATCCTGTAATCCCAATTACATGCCTGTAGTCCCAGCTACTCAGGAGGCTGAGGCAGGAGAATTGCCTGAACCCAGGAGGCGGAGGTTGCGGTAAGCTGAGATCGCGCCCTTGCGCTCCAGCCTGGGTAACAAGAGCGAAACTCCGTCTCAAAGTAAATAAATAAATAAAAATAAAAATAAACAAATAATATAATAAGCGAATCAATATAATAAGCAGATTGATACAATAAGCAAATTGTAATAAGAGGAAAAGGAAAAATATACATTTATTTATTTATTTATTTATGCTCATCAGACTGTGAAGAATTCACCACCAGAGTGGGAAGCCACAGCCTGGCCTCCAGAGTTGGACACTCATCCCTGCACAGACTAGGAGAGGTCTCATGACGCTTCAGTGCTGTCTGGGACCCTGGCTCTTTTTTAGCGAGTTGTTTGGCATAAGGCCCAGTCACGAGGGCCCGTCCTGACTGGCCTTAAGGAACACAAAATGGTCAACTTGTTTTAGGGATTGTCTACTGTTTTTCAACAACTAACGTAGAGGAATAGATTGAAATAGAAATTTCTCCAATACAGTCCTGGATGAATGCAAGGGGCTCACACAAACTGTTCCAGGATTTGACCATTGTGTGCACATTCAATTGGATTCAAATTGAATATTTAACTTTTCCTCCACAAATTACCCTGTCTGGATGAATCAGCTCTGTCTAAGCAAAGGGCAAGGTGAACCCCATAGGCTGATACACAACCTCCACCTCCCAGGTTCAAGCGACTCTCCTGCCTCAGCCTCCGGAGCAGCTGGAACTCCAGGTGAGCACCACCACACCCAGCTAATGTTTTGTATTTTTATTAGAGATGGGGTTTCACCATGTTGGCCAGGCTGGTTTTGAACTCCTGACCTCAAGTGATTCATTCACCGTGACCTTCCAAAGTGCTGGGATTACAGATATGAGCCACTGCATCTGACCCTAAATGATTTCCTTCTATCTCCTCTAACAGTTTGAAATTACTTAAATATTGCTTCAAATTGAAAAAAATCAAAGAATGTAAATAAAAAGATATGTCAGTGTAAATGTTGATGCATTTGTTCTTACCCCACTGGAGGGCCTGAGTGAGGGCAACTAATTTAGTCTTTAGTGCAGGAGTTCTGGCCGGCAGAGCCTGGGCCCACAGTGTGTCTGTTTCCGTGGTGATGGCTGCACCGGCTCTTCGCACTCCCTGCTCATGGAAGCTGCTACCATCTGTAAATACGGTGGCATCTGTCTTTTCCAAGGGACTGTCCTGGAGAGCAGGTCAGCCAGTTTCCATAGTCTCTAACAGCTCTTAGCAGTCATGGACAGGTACAGTCAAATCTGGATTGGGGAGTAGAGTGGCTGGATTTAAACACCTTGTTGGGGAGAACGTCAGGAGAGGCTGATTTAATGGTAGAGGCTGGTACTGCAGTATGTGAGCATTTGACATCCATTTACCAGAAGCACTGCAAAGCAATGTCTCAATGGCATGAGGAGCCGTGAGGGTTGAGTTCTGGCCCAGGATTAGTTTAGTCCTGGCAACTTGGCCACCCAGAGGCTTCAGGATCTAGTCTCTTGGACAGATAGGCCACTAGGCATCACCATGGTCCCAAGGTTTGAGTGACTATCCCCTTAGCAATTCCCTGGCTTTCATGAACAAACAGATGAAATGGTTTTGAGATATTTGGAGGGGCCAGAGCAGGGTCCTCAGTTAGAGCCTTTTTTAGGTTATTAAAGGCCTGTTAGAATCTTCCTCTCTGGCTTTTCTGGACATTGATTGTTCCAGTGTCTCCAATTTGTTTGCAATATGCACACTGACTTTTTTCGTAGGGTTGTTCTCTTTCCCTTCCCACAGGAATCTTGAGTTTTTGAATCAGGCTCCCCCTCAGTATAAGTTTTTTTGTTTTTTTGTTTAGGATTGTCTTGTTTAGCTTCCTGAATTGTGGCAACTATGATTTTTGCTTGCCTTTTTGATGTGCTGTCAGCTCCCTTTTCAGCTGCCAGAGCAGATAGTTTCTGTTTTCCTTTCTTTTTTTTTTTTTTTGAGATAGAGTTTTGCTCTTGTTACCCAGGCTGGAGTGCAATGGCGCCATCTCACCTCACCGCAACCTCCGCCTCCTGGGTTCAGGCAATTCTGCTGCCTCAGCCTCCTGAGTAGCTGGGATTACAGGCACGCGCCACCATGCCCAGCTAATTTTTTGCATTTTTAGTAGAGATGGGGTTTCACCATGTTGACCAGGATGGTCTTAATCTCTTGACCTCGGGATCCACCCGCCTCGGCCTCCCAAAGTGCTGGGATTACAGGCGTGAGCCACCCCGCCTGGCTGTTTCTGTTTTTCATGGTCTCGATTGTCAAAAACCTTTTGAGCTATTTCCAGGAGTTGGGAAATATTCATTCCAATGAATCCCTTAAGTTTTTGTAAGTTTCTATAAATATCAGGAGCTGCCTAGGCTGCAAATGCCAAAATAAAAGCACAGCTATTTTCAGGAGCTGCTGAATCAAACAAGGTATAAATTCGATAGGCCTCCTGGAGGCCTTTTACAAATGCTTCAGGTGACTTGTTGGGCCCCTGACAACTTCAGTTGTCTTAGATAGATTCATAGGTTACCGAGAGGCTCCTTTAATACCTGCAAGGAGATACCGGTGGATACTGTCCAAAGCTCTCCTTCCCCCAAGGTATTTGGGTCCCAATCAGGCCTAGTAGAAGGAAAAAACCTCCTCTAGGAGGTCTTCTGCTTCCTCCTCCGTCATACTGGCTGAAGTAAGGAAAAACTCTCTGGCCTCCCTCCGAATATGGTCCCTTTCCTCAGATGTAAAAAGGGTCAGGAGAAGCTGCTGACAGTCATCCCAGGTGGGCCAGTGGGTCTGAAGCACAGACTACACCAGTGAGGTTAAAACCTGGGGCTTTTCAGAAAACGGAGGATTTTGAGCCTTAAAAATATACAAATCGGAAGTGGAAAGGGGAACATAAAACTTTTTTCTTTTTTGAGACGGAGTTTCGCTCTTGTTACCCAGGCTGGAGTGCAATGGCGCGATCTCGGCTCACCGCAACCTCCGCCTCCTGGGTTCAGGCAATTCTCCTGCCTCAGCCTCCTGAGTAGCTGGCATTACAGGCACGCACCACCATGCCCAGCTAATTTTTTGTATTTTTAGTAGAGACGGGGTTTCACCTTGTTGACCAGGATGGTCTCAATCTCTTGACCTCGTGATCCACCCGCCTCGGCCTCCCAAAGTGCTGGGATTACAGTCGTGAGCCACCGCGCCCGGCCGGGAACATAGAACTTTAAGGGGCAGAGCGCTCACTGCCTGGTGGGGGTGGTGCCTCCCTTAAGGGGAGGAGTGGTGCAACCTCTTCCAGCTGAGGCCATAGCCAGGAGGCGAAAGGAGATGGCGGCTGCGGCGGGGTGGTAGAAAAGGGATCGTAGAGATGAGGACATGGAGACAGAGGGGGATCCTCAGGGGAGCAGGAGGATTGTACAAACAGGACAACAGACATGAGACATACAAATTCAGATGTTAGGAACAAACAGGACAACAGACACTGGGGTGGATAAATGATTATGGCAGTTTCAGGGACAAAGAGAAGGGGGGGTCCCGTATTGGGCACACTCAGATGCCCGCCTGGCTGCACCCCTTGCTGGAACTAAGGTGCCTCTTGGCATAAACCGGTCGGTAAAAACCCTCAACTTAGATCGGGCCCGATGCTCTCTTTAAGCCGTATGAGGTCACCACAGAACGGCACGTTATGGCCCATTCGGACTCCATAGCTTTCGCTGTGGAGCCACAAACCGGATCCTTAGACGCCAGCCTGAGGTCCTCATGCACTTACACATGCACTCAGAGGTAATGACAGATTTTACAATTTCTTAACCCAGTTGGAACACAGGTTTACAATTTCTTAACCAGTCAGAAATCAGAAGACAGGAGAAATTTCTCAAACCAATCAGAAATCAGAATACAAGAGTCAATCCCAGCGTCCTGGGCAATTGAATGACTGATTGACCCTTTAAGGAATGACCCTTGCTAGGATTTGCCTCCAGGAATAACCCGGTCAGGCCTGACTTACCTTCTCCGTGGAGCAGGACTGAGGACTAAGAGGAATAATTTGGTGGGGCACACCGGGGTTCGATGCGCTCTCCTGCAGAAAGTGGTGACTTACGGGGCCCTGGAACGTCTCAAGGGGTGCCTACCAGTTGGGAGTCCTTTAATGATGGTGACAGAGTCAGCTCGCACTCAAAATCTCTTGGCCCGAGGAAGGGGCTTGATTCCTTTTTATTTTTTATTTATTTTTTGAGAAGGAGTTTCGCTCTTATTACCCAGGCTGGAGTGCAATGGCGCGATCTCAGCTCACCGCAACCTCCGCCTCCTGGGTTCAGGCAATTCTCCTGCCTCAGCTGCCTGAGTAGCTGGGATTACAGGCACGCGCCACCATGCCCAGCTAATTTTAAAAATATTTTTAGTAGAGACGGGGTTTCACCATGTTGACCAGGATGGTCTCGATCTCTTGACCTCGTGATCCACCTGCCTCGGCCTCCCAAAGTGCTGGGATTACAGGCGTGAGCCACTGAGCCTGGCCGATTCCTTTTTATACCTTGCTTAAGAGAGGGGAAGGGGAGCCTAGCTGAAGCAGAATTTACAGAAGCAGAGTAAGCAAGTTAGATCAGGAGGCTGGTAACCAGGAGGCAGGAGGTTCCCATGATTGTTGATTACTAAGGAGGGTGTACACAGGAGGTTCCCATGATTGCTGGTTACCGAGGGGTGGGTATTCAGTACTTGTCACACAATCAATCAAGGAGGGTATTCACCATAGCAAGTGGGCTTGCCAAGCAGGATATTGTTACAATGGTTATATGCCTCTAGAGTTAAGTACAGCATGACCCAGCGCAGGAGCATGACTCAGTTATGCGCTTAAGGGAGAAATGGCAGGAGGGGTGAGGCGGAGGTTGAGATGAAGATAGAGTCTGTCAGGCTAACACAGGGTAGGTTAGCACAGCAATCATCTTAGGTCTCTTCACAGTCAAAGGTTTTTTTCCTTGCTCCGGACAGGTGATCAGGTCTGGCTTAGAGACAACAGTACCTGTTTTACTAAAAATAAATAACATGAATCTGGCTCATGTTCTCCAATTACAAGCTAGTAATGTGCTCAGCACAGAGGATATAATCAAATATTCTAGTAAATTAATACCAAAATACTAATTTATAACAGAAATTTCTGCCTCAGCCTCCTGAGTAGCTGGGATTGGAGGCGCCCGCCACCATGCCCGGCTAATTTTGTATTTTTAGTAGAGATGGGTTTTTGCCATGTTGGTCAGACTGGTCTTGAACTTCTGACCCCAGGTGATCCACCCACCTCGGCCTCCCAAAGTGCTTGGATTACAGGCATGAGCCACTATGTCTGGCCTTTAGTAGTAATTATTAGTAGGCTTCCTTTAGCACCTTAGAGAGAGGGTATCTCCTAATAATTTTTTTCAGAACTTTCTGGTACTAAATGCCATCCCATTTAAATAAGCAGTTTCTTATTCCTGTTCTGCATAGAGCTAATGGAACACACAGATGGAGCCTCAACATTACATGTTCTCCATCTTTATTAAGAACCACACTTTTCCCGAACAGAAATCTTGAGTATCCACATCTTTTAATGTTCAACAGCCATCAAGGAACATTTCTTTTCTTTGTTTTTATTTTTTTGTTTTTTTTTTTTTGAGACGGAGTCTCACTCTGTCACCCAGGCTGGAGTGCAGTGGCGTGATCTCAGCTCACTGCAACCTCCACCTCCCGGGTTCAAGCAATTCTTCTGCCTCAGCCTCCTGAGTAGCTGGGACTACAGGCATGTGCTGCCATGCCCAGCTAATTTTTGTGTTTTTAGTAGAGACGGGGTTTCACCATATTGGCCAGGCTGATCTTGAACTCCCGACCTTGTGATCCGCCCATCTGGGCCTCCCAAAGTGTTAGGATTACAGGCATGAGCCACTGCGCCCGGCCTAAGGGAACATTTTTAATACTGTGAATTATAAATTCTTGCTGAGAATTCTGCATGGCATGTAAGGAGCTATGACAGAGAGAGTGTAGAGAAGGCTCTGGAATATAGGAAAGAAATATTTTTCAGAGACCCTTGATCATCATAAGAATTTTAGAAATTAGTTACACCAAACTCATTAGGGAGGAGAAATACAAGTAGAGAAGTAAAGGCTTGCGAGTACTAAATGCAGGGCAGTCTGGGGGGCAGAGTGGATATGGCTCTTCACCTGAGACATGTTTACCAGAAGAAAAGCCATTTTTTCCCTTTCTCCTCCTTCTCTGGGATTCTTTCTCAGGTGACGATCTCTGGACAAATTCCACCGGCATGTTGAGACTATGCCTTTCAAGATGTCAGTACCACATGTTTACCTGCTAGCATGACATCAGCTGGCAGAAAAACACAGAGTCCACCCATTTCTGTCCTTAAAGACAGAAGAGATTCAGGAACTATGAGCTGCTCCATGAACATCAAAATACCAGTTTCTCCTTTTCTGCCCTCAGATGCCCTCCCCTACCACAGACACCAGCAATTTCTGCTACAGTAATGGAAATATGCTCCACACTGCCCCGTCCCTACCAAACCCAAACACAGCAGGCCCTGTGTCCATTTTTTTTTTTTTTTGAGACGGAGTTTCGCTCTTGTTACCCAGGCTGGAGTGCAATGGGGCAATCTCGGCTCACCGCAACTTCCGCCTCCTGGGTTCAAGCAATTCTCCTGCCTCAGCCTCCTGAGTAGCTGGGATTACAGGCACGCGCCACCATGCCCAGCTAATTTTTTGTATTTTTAGTAGAGACGGGGTTTCACCAGGTTGACCAGGTTGGTCTCGATCTCTTGACCTCGTGATCCACTGGCCTCGGCCTCCCAAAGTGCTGGGATTATAGGTGTGAGCCACTGCACCCGGCCCCTGTATCCATTCTTTAGTGCAAAGGTGAAATTTAACTTTCATGAATGTATTTTAAAGCCCTCATACCTGGCCTCACCTTAGAGTCACATGAGGCACTTCATTAAAACAACATGGATGCTTCCACCCAGATCAATAAACAGAAGCTGTGGGGAGGGCACAAGAGATTTCTGCCAACTGGCCATGTGATCCTAATGAGAAGCCTGGGCTAACCCCTAAGCTAAGCACTGCCTCTCAAGCTTCCACGAGCTTATAAACCACTTGGTAATGCTGGCCCCACTCTATGTCATGTGATTCTGCAGGTGTGGAAAGGGTCCATGGATGGGTGTTTCAAACAAGTCCCCTCTCAGTGCTGCTGTTGCTCCCCCTGGGCTCATTATTAGCATTAGTTAGGGAAGGCAGGCACAGCACAGAGTCCCTTCCACTCAGCACTCCTGTCACAACCAAATATTTCTGGTGCAAATAAAAATAACCCATCTCCATCCTAAAGTTTTCTATTCTTTGCCGGCTCTTTAAAATATACAGAGGAAACAAAAGGCTGCAATGTCTGAATACACCTGGATTTAAAAAAACCACATGGACACATGTAGTAATGCAATGTATATTAACCAGTACTATGCACTCAAAAGTATGATATAGAGCACTGTGGTGAGCCTAACACATTATTTGATTTAAGTTTTATAACACCCTAAAAGCTGGTACTAAGGGTTTAATGATTTCCAGGATTTAGATAAAGGGCCCAGCATTTTTATTTCTTCTTTCTCTGTCATCAATTTTTAAAAAAAAAAAATTGTCGTAGGCGGAGCGCGGTGGCTCACGCCTGTAATGCCAGCACTTTGGGAGGCCGAGGCGGGTGGATCATGAGGTCAAGATATCGAGGCCATCCTGGTCAACACGGCGAAACCCCGTCTCTACTAAAAATACTAAAAATTAGCTGGGCATGGTGGCACGTGCCTGTGATCCCAGCTACTCAGGAGGCTGAGGCAGGAGAATTGCCTGAACCCAGGAGGTGGAAGTTGCACTGAGCCGAGATCGCACCATTGCACTCCAGCCTGGGTAACAAGAGCGAAACTCTGTCTCAAAAAAAAAAAAATAGCCGGGCATGGCGGCGGGCACCTGTAATCTTAGCTACTCGGGAGGCTGGGGCAGAATTGCTTGAATCCAGGAGGCAGAGGTTGCAGTGAGCCGAGATTGTGCCAGTGCACTCCAGCCTGGGTAACAGAGCAAGACTCCATCTCAAAATAAACAAATAAATAAATAAAAAATAAAAATAAATTGTGCACTCGCAGTATATGTCTCTATGTAAAATAAGGTAGTCTATAATGTTGTCTAAGTTTTCTATTTATTTTGTATCTGAAGTTTCTATTATTGCAGATGGGGTCTTAATGTCTACAGTTACTATGTTGCTGTGTATGTCTCACTTCACTTTGCCAATATTTGCTTTGTATATTTTGCAGCCCTGATATTATATACGTAGATACCTATAGGTAGATCAATACTATAGTTATAGATTCCTGGTAAATCAACTCAATTTACCATAATATAACATCAATCTTTGTCTCATGGTAGTACTTGACGTAAAGCATCTAACATCTAATATAATTATGACTACCTTACTCAATTGTGATTACGGTTTTGAAGGAATATGTATTTTTTTCCTTCCGTTACTTTCAGCCTATTTGCTCAATGCTAAAGTGAGTCTTGTAGGCAGCATACTGTATGACTTTTTAAAAACCACTCAGACATTCTATATTTTTTGTGTAATAAGATTTATGTTTATGTTTATTTATCTTGAGACAAAGATTTTCTTTTTTTGCCCAGGTTGGAGTGGAATGGCATGATCTCAACTCACGACAACCTCTGCCTCCCATGACCAAGCGATTC
Organism: Leontopithecus rosalia; assembly: GCA_028533165.1. Classification (NCBI taxonomy): domain Eukaryota; kingdom Metazoa; phylum Chordata; class Mammalia; order Primates; family Cebidae; genus Leontopithecus; species Leontopithecus rosalia. The sequence continues at coordinate 10,535 of JAPYYA010002850.1, forward strand.
TCCTGCCTCAGCCTCTTGAGTAGCTGGGATTACAAGTGTCCACCACCACACCTGGGTAATTTTTTGTATTTTTAGTTTCACCGTGATGGCCAGGCTGGTCTTAAACTTCTGACCTCCGGGAGGCTGAGGCAGGAGAATTGCCTGAACCCGGGAGGCGGAGGTTGCGGTGAGCCGAGATCGCGCCATTGCACTCCAGCCTGGGTAACAAGAGCAAAACTCCGTCTCAAAAACAAAACAAAATAAACAAACAAAAACTTCTGACCTCAGGTGATCTGCTTGCGTCAGCCTCCCAACGTTCTGGTATTACAGGCATGAGCCAATGCACCCGGCCTCATTTGTTTTTGAGTCAGGGTCTCACTCTGTCAACCAGTCTGATTTGCGTGGTTCCCTGCTACCCGAACCTTCAACCCAGATCATCCTCTTATTTCAGCCTCTCCAGTAGCTGGGTTACAAGTATGTGCCATCACACCCAGCTACCTTTTTTGGTTTTTTTTGTAGAGACAGAGTTTTGCCATGTTGCCCAGGCTGGTCTTCAACTTCTGGGATCAAGTGATCAGCCTACCTTGGCCTTCCAAACTCCTAAGATTACATTTCATTTTATTAAGTTGTTTAGTTAATTTATATTTAAAATGATTGCAAAAAGAAATGAAGGTTGTCAGAAATGGATGCTCGGTGCGACAGAGAAAAAATTAGCACTGAGACAAAGAATCTCTCAGAAGCAAATTTTACTTCCTGGACTGCAGGAAGGGTAGTCTCATGAGCCATTTTGCCATGAGAGTACAAGGAACACAGGAAAAGGAGGCATATTCATTTCTTATGCATTTGGAGTTGTCCTTACTGCTGTGTCTGATTTCCCTTGGCTGAGGCAGACTTCATAACCTAAACTAAAACCCAATTGGCTAACAACTCAAAACTTATTTATTTAGATTTTTAATTTTTATTTATTTATTTTTTTGAGACGGAGTTTCGCTCTTTACCCCAGGCTGGAGTGCAATGGCGCAATCTCGGCTCACTGCAACCTCCGCCTCCTGGGTTCAGACAATTCTCCTGCCTCAGCCTCCCGAGTAGCTGGGATTACAGGCGTGCGCCACCATGCCCAGCTAATTTTTGTATATTTAGTAGAGACGGGGTTTCACCATGTTGACCAGGATGGTCTGGATCTCTTGACCTCGTGATCCACCTGCCACGGCCTCCCAAAGTGCTGGGATTACGGGCTTGAGCCACTGTGCCCGGCCTCAAAACTTTTTAAAACACATAAGGGGAATAGGCCATGAGCTGGTACATGCCTGTGAGCACATCCAGCACAGTTATCTTGGTTAAAGTACAAGGACATAGAATATACTACATGCCTATAAGCATATCTAATAGGTACATAAGTTAGGGCTCAACAGAAAGTTATTAGCAAATTTATTATTCGACAAGAAGGGGAACTTTACTTGGTTAGTTATTGTTTGAGACAGAATTTCACTCTTGTTGTCCAGGCTGGAGTGCAATGGCATGATCTTGGCTCACCACAACCTCTGCCTCCTGCGTTCAAGTGATTCTCCTGCTTCATCCTCCCGAGTAGCTGGGATTACAGGAAAGTACCACCAAACCCAGCTAACTTTGTAGTAGTAGAGATGGGGTTTCTCCATGTTGGTCAGGATGGTCTCATACTCCTGACCTCAGTTGATCCACTGACCTCGGCCTCCCAAAGTGCTGGGGTTACAGACGTGAGCCACTGTACCTGGCAAAGGACAGGAAACTCTAAAGAGGAACTTTTCTACCTTTAGAGTTGTATTACCTGTTATATTATTATTGCTTTCTAGTAGCAATTTTTTAAATTTTGTTTTACATTCTTAATGTTTATTTAATTTTGTACTGGCATGTTTTATTTTTTATTTTCTCTTGCATAGTTTTTATAATTATTACCTTTGTAATCATTTTGAAAACTGGAGATTACATACATCTCAAAATTAAAACTATATTTTAATCTCATAACAACCTCAATTGAATACAAAAACTATGCTTCTATATTTCCCAGTTTGTTATTGATGTTATATTTTATACGACGCACCTATTAACAGATTTATGTGAATTTAGTTTTAAAATATTCTATAAAATAACTTTAAAGGTTGTATATATATATTTTTAAGACTGAGTCTCACTTTATTGCCAAGGAGGAAGTGCAGTTGTGCGATATTGGCTCACTGGCCTTTCACGTTCAAGCAATTCTCTTGCCTCAGTTTCCCAAGTAGCCGGGATTACACATGCCTGCCACCATGCATGGCAAATTTGAGATTGAGTCTCACTCTGGCACCTAAGCTGGAGTGAATGGCATTGCCTCATCTCACTGCAACTTCTGCCTCCCAGGTTTAAGCCACTGTCCTCCCTCAGCCTCCCAAGTAGCTGGGATTACAGGCATGCACCACCACACACAGCTAATTTTTGTATTTTAGCAGAGATGGGGTTTTGCCATGTTGGCCAGTCTGGTCTCCAACTCCTGACATCACTATCTGCCCACCTCAACCTTCCACAGTGTTGGGACTACTGGCGTGAGCCACAGCGCTCAGCCAATATTTTGTATTTTTAGTAGAGATCGGTTTCACTTGTTTGGGGGCTACTCATATGTCAAACACTATTATTTGGCTTAAAGTACTAGTCTTGTATTTTTTTTCCTAAATTTACCAGTAATATAACATTCTTGGCTAAGAAGATTTTGTCTTATTCAAATAGGTTTTATGGGATTTCACTGACATTTAAGTGTCTGAGTTATCTGGAATATGGAAATTTTCCACAAACCCAAATTGAGTCCCTAATCTTGTATAACAGCTTTTCTGGGGCAGAGTGAGATTTATAACATTCCATTATCCTATGGAAGAAGTGTATTAACCATGTACTCAGTAATCACTCAACATAGCATTCTCAGTTCCCAGTATGCACCGAGTCACTCAGGGGAAACTGGCATCTCTGTAGAGGTGGAAGAAAATGCTGAGTG
>JAPYYA010002851.1:0-13510 GCA_028533165.1 Leontopithecus rosalia
TGGTCTCATAAAATGATTTGGGAAGGATTCCCTCTTTTTGGATTATTTGGAATAGTTTCAGAAGGAATGGTACCAGTTCCTCTTTGTGTGTCTGGTAGAATTCGGCTGTGAACCCATCTGGACCTGGGCTTTTTTTGTGTGGTAGGCTCTTAATTGCTGCCTCAACTTCAGACCTTGTTATTGGTCTATTCATAGTTTCGGCTTCCTCCTGGTTTAGGCTTTGGAGGATACTAGTGTCCAGGAATTTATCCATTTCTTTCAGGTTTATTAGTTTATGTGCATAGAGTTGTTTGTAATATTCTCTGATGATGGTTTGAATTTCTGTGGAATCTGGAGTGATTTCCCCTTTATCATTTTTTATTGCATCTATTTGGTTATTCTCTCTTTTCTTTTTTATCAGTCTGGCTAGTGGTTTGTCTATTTTGTTGATCTTTTCAAAAAACCAGCTCTTGGATTTATTGATTTTTTGAAGGGCCTTTCGTGTCTCTATTTCCTTCAATTCTGCTCTGATTTTAGTTATTTCTTGTCTTCTAGGTTTTAAGTTTTTTTGATCTTGCTCCTCTAGCTCTTTCAATTTTGATGATGGGGTGTCAATTTTGGATCTCTCCACTCTTCTCATGTGGGCACTTATTGCTACATATTTTCCTCTAGAGACTGCTTTATATGTGTCCCTGAGATTCTGGTATGTTGTGTCTTCGTTCTCATTGGTTTCAAAGAACTTCTTCATTTCTGCCTTCATTTCCTTGTTTATCCAATCAACATTCAAGAGCCAGTTGTTCAGTTTCCATGAAGCTGTGCAGTTCTGAATTTGTTTCTGAATTCTGAGATCTAACTTGATTGCACTATGGTCTGAAAGAGTGTTTGTTATGATTTCAGTTGTTTTGCATTTGCTGAGGAGTGATTTATTTCCAATTATGTGGTCAATTTTAGAGTAGGTGTGATGTGGTGCTGAGAAGAATGTATATTCTGTGGATTTGAGGTGATTCTTTGGATATACAGGGGTCTGGGAGCTGCTTGAGGAGACTGTATGTACTTTATAGGAGCTCTAGTGCTGTGCTGTGAGCTCCATTGTTCATTCAGGGCTGCTAGGCAGTTACGTTTAAGTCTGCTGCAGCAGAACTCATAAAGCCCCTTTTTTTCCTCAGGTGCTCTGTCTCGGGGAGTTAGCGCTCCATTTATGAGTATCCTTTGCACTGTCCTGCCCAGCAAGGGGGCAGTCTAATCACTGGGTGCCTGCAGTGGCTATGCTCAGCTGCCGTGGGCTCCATGCTGTTGTCGTGGGCTCCGCCTTGTTGCCATGGGCTCTGCCCTGCTGCCGTGGGCTCTTCCTTGCTGCCGTGGGTTCTGCCCTGCTTTCGTGGGCTCTGCCCTGTTGTTGTGGTCTCTGCCCTGCTGCCGTGTGTAATTCCTGTAGTCCTGTTTATATGGGTGTGCTCGCGTCTGTTGTGGTGGACTCTCTCTGTTATGGCGGGTTGCCCCAGTAATGGCGGGTTGCCTCGGCAACAGCAGGCTGCGTCAGCAATGGCAGTGTAGCTCTGTAGGGGTCGAGTGCCTCGGTAATGGCGGACATCCCTCCCCCTTCAAGCTGCACCGTCCTGGGTTCCGGTGTGCTTGCCCTGAAGCTGTCAACCCTGAGTGTTTCCAATTGCTGTTTTGTTTGTTTTTATGGGGGTGGGACCCACCGAGCCTGATCACCTGGCTCCCTGCCTCAGAGCCCTTTTTTTTTTTAAGCTGAGTGGTTGAATCTGTCCCAGGTGTTCCAGTCACCTGCTGCAAGGGCGCCGGGATCTGTGCGGTTTCCTGTGCTGCGACCCACTGCGCCGGCTCAAACCACATTGCTGCCCAGGAATCTCCTCAGCTAGCTTTCTTTTTAAGTCTTGTTTAATCAGATGAATGTGCTAATCTGCCTTCTGAAATCTCCAATTGCCGGTTTAACGGCAACCAAACCAGCATATTTTGTACAGAGTGTCACTGTGCTGCGGCCTTGGCCCAAACAGCTGCACCAGCCCAAACAGCCACAATGGCTCAAACAGCCACACTGGCCCAAACTGCTGGGCAGCCCGTGGGGCTCTTACACCTGGGAATCTCCTAGTCTGTGGACAATAAAGATCCGTATAGAAATGCGGCATCCACTCACCCTCTGCGGATTGACTGGGAGCTGCAATCCTGAGTTGATCCTACAGCGCCATCTTCCTCAGTCTCTCCCTCAACCTAGAATTTCATATCTAGCCAAACTAAGGTTCATAAGTGAAGAAAAAAAATCTTTTATGAACAAGCAATTGCTTAGAGATTTCATCACCACCAGTTTTGCCTTACAAGAGCTCCTGAAAGAAGCACTAAAGAGAAAGAAGCAACCAGTACCAGCCACTCCAAAAATGTAGCAAATGGTAAAGAGCATTGACATAATGAAGAAACTGTGTCAACTAACAGGCTAAACAACCAGCTAGCATCAAAATGACAGGATCAAATTCACATATAACAATATCGATCTTAAATGTAGATGGGCTGAATGCCCCAATCAAAAGACACAGATTGGCAAATTGGATAAAAATTCAAAACCCATAGGTGTGCTGTATCCAGGAAACCCATCTCATATGCAAGAATACACAAAGGCTCAAAATAAAGAGATGGAGGAAGATTTACCAAGAAAATGGAGAACAAAAAAAGCAGGAGCTGCAATCATAGTCTCTGATAAAATAGACTTTAAACCAACAAAGATCAAAAGAGACAAAGAAGGGCATTACATAATGGTAAAAGAATCAAAGCAATAAGGACAGCTAATGATCCTAAATATATATGCACCCAATTAAGGAGCACCCAGATACATAAACCAAGTTCTTAATGACTTACAAAGAGATTTAGACTCCCACACAATAATAGTGGGAGACTTTAACACTCCACTGTCAATATTTGATAGACCAATGAGACACAAAACTAACAAGGATATCCAGGACTTGAACTCAGACCTGGACCAAGCAAATCTAATAGACATTTATAGAACTCTCCACCCCAAATCCACAGAATATACATTCTTCTCAGCACCACATCACACCTACTCTAAAATTGACCACATAATTGGAAGTAAATCACTCACAGTAAATGCAAAAGAAGGGAAATAATAACAGTCTCTCAGAACACAGTGCAATCAAATTAGAACTCAAGGTTAAGAAACTAACTCAGAACTACACAGTTTCATAGAAACTGAGAAACTGGCTCTTGAATGTCGACTGGATAAACAATAAAATGAAGGCAGAAATAAAGATGTTCTTCAAAACCACAAGAACGAAGACACAATGTACCAAAATCTCTGGGACACATATAAAGCAGTGTCTAGAGGAAAACTTACAGCAATAAATGCCCACATGAGAAGCAAGGAAAGATGTAAAATCAACACCCTGTTATCAAAATTGAAAGAGTTAGAGGATCAAGATTTAAAAAAACTCAAAAGCTAGCAGTAGACAAGAAATAACTAAGATCAGAGCAGATCCGAAGGAGATAGAGATACAAAAACCCTTCAAAAAATTATTAAATCCAGGAGCTGGTTTTTTGAAAAGATCAACAAAATGGACAAACCACTAACCAGATTAATAAAAAAGAAAAGAGAAGAATGAAATCGATGTAATAAAAAATGATAAAGGGGATATCACCACAGATTCCACAGATATACAAACTACCATCAGAGATTTCTACAAACAACTTTATGCACATAAAACAGTAAACCTGGAAGAAATGGATAAATTCCTGGACACTTGCATCCTCCCAAGCCTAAACCAGGAAGAAAGTGAAATCGTGAATACACCAATAACAAGGTCTGAAGTTGAGCCAGCAATTAATAACTTACCAACCAAAAAAAGTCCAGGTCCAGATGGGTTCACAGCTAAATTCTATCAGACATACAAAGAGGAGCTGGCACCACTCCTTCTGAAACTATTCCAATCAATAGAAAAAGAGGGAATCCTTCCCAGATCATTTTATGAGACCAACATCATCATGATACCAAAACCTGGCAGAGACTTAACAAGAAAAGAAAACTTCAGGCCAATATTCATCATGAGCATAGATGCAAAAATCTTCAATAAAATACTGGCAAACCAATAGTAACAGCACATCATGATCAAGTAGGCTTCATCCTGGGGATGCAAGGCTGGTGCAATATACGCAAGTCTATTAATGTAATTCACCACATAAACAGAACCAAATACAAAAACCACATGATTATCTCAATAGATGTAGAGAAAGCTTTTGACAAAATTCAACAGCCCTTTATGCTAAAAACCCTCAATAAACTAGGTATTGATGGAACATATCTCAAAATAATAAAAGTTATTTATGACAAACCCACAGCCAATATCATACTGAATGGGCAAAAACTGGAAGCATTCCCTTTAAAATCCGGCACCAGACAAGGATGCCTCCTCTCACCACTCCTATTCAATATAGTACCGGAAGTTCTAGCCAGAGCAATCAGGCAAGAAAAAGAAATAAAGGGTATTCAAATAGGAAAGGAGGAAGGAAAACTGTCTCTATTTGCAGATGACATGATTGTATATTTAGAAAGCTCCATCATCTCAGCCCAAAATCTCTTGAAACTGATAAGCAACTTCAGCAAAGTCTCAGGATACACAATCAATGTCCAGAAATCACAAGTATTTCTATATACCAATAACAGACTTAAAGAGAGCCAGATCAAGAACGAACTGCCATTCACAAGTGCTATAAAGAGAATAAAATACCTAGGAATACAACTAACAAAGGATGTAAAGGACCTCTTCAAAGAGAACTACAAACCACTGCTCAACGAAATAAGAGAGGACACAGATGGAGAAAACATTCCATGCTCATGGTTAGGAAGAATCAATATTGTGAAAATGGCCATATGCCCAAAGTAATTTAGGATTCACTACTATTGAATTAAACTCTAGAGCTTCTTCACAGCAAAAGAAACAATCATTAGAGTGAACTGGCAACCAATAGAATGGGAAAAAATGTTTGCAATCAACCCATCTGACAAAGGGCTAATATCCAGAATCTACAAAGAACTAACACAGATTTACAAGAAAAAACAAACAAACAAACCCATTCAAAAGTGGGCAAAGGATATGAACAGATGGTTTTCAAAAGAAGAGATGTATGAGGACAGCGAACATGAAAAAAATGCTCATCATTACTGGTCATTAGATAAATGCAAATCAAAACTGCATTGAGATACCATCTCATGCCAGTTAGAATGGTGATCATTAAAAAATCTGGAGGCAACAGATTCTGGAGAGGAGGTGGAGAAATAGGAACACTTTTACACTGTTGGTGGGAGTGTAAATAAATTTAACCATTGTGGAAGTATGGCGATTCCTCAAGGACCTAGAAATAGAAATTCCATTTGACCCAGCAATCCAATTACTGGGTATATATCCAAAGGATTTAAATCATTCAGTTATAAAGACACATGCACACATATATTCATTGAGGCACTGTTTACAATAGCAAAAACCTGGAACCAACCCAAGTGCCCATGGATGATAGACTGGACAAGGAAAATGTGGCACATATATACCATGGAATACTATGTAGCCATAAAATACGATGAGTTTGTGTCCTTTGTAGGAACATGGATGAATCTGGAAAGCATTATTCTCAGCAAACTGACAGAAGAACAGAAAATCAAACACCGCATGTTCTCACTCACAGGCTAGTGTTCAACAATGAGAACATATGGACACAGGGAGGGGAGCATCACACACTGGGGTCTGTTGAGGGGGAATAGGGGAGGGACAGCAGGTGGTAGGGAGTTGGGGAGGGATAACATGGGGAGAAATGCCAGATATAAGTGATGGGGATGGAGGCAACAAACCACATTGCCGTGTATGTACCTATGCAACAATCCTGCATGTTCTATACCTGTTCCCTATTACCTGAAGTACAATAATATTTATATGTATATTAAATGTAAAAAAAATTATAAAAAGATTATATAAGGTATTCACCAGTAAGGGAGTAGTTAAGGAAGAACCCATTCATGTCAGCAGCATACAATAGGGGCACAGCTTTCCTCAGACCTGTTATTCTCTCATACTCAGCATTCTTTCATCCATTTTCCCTTCTTTTCAAAGCTAGTTTTCAGAAGACACATCTTCTCCCAGTAGGTCTGTTTCTTCTTAATGAAGGGTGTTCTCTCACTGTATTTCAAATCCTGTGTTTCAGCCAGAAGTCTTGCATAATTCAAGTTCTTTTTGTTCATAACTCAGCCCTCTAAGGGTACCGAGTATTGTTTCTGAACTCCTTCTCCATTTTGTCTGTGTGAACAGGCAGTTTTTCTACAGGCATACTTTGCCTTATTGTGCTTTGCTTCATTGTGCTTTACAGATACCATGTTTCTGTTTTTGTTTTATACAAGTAGAGAGTTTGTGGCAACCCTGCATTGAGCAACTTTATCTCAGACTTCTTCATTATTATTATATATCGGTGATCTATGATCAGAGATCTTTGATGTTACCATCATCATTGTTTGGGGTACTATGAACTGTGCCTGTATGACAGTGAACTTGATAGATGTTGTGGGTGTTGTGACTGCTCCATTGACTGGCTGATCTCTTGACTCCCTTCCTCTCCTAGGCCTCCATATTCTCTAAGACACAATAATATTGAAGTGAGGCTAATTAATAACCCTACAATGGCCTCTAAGCTTTTAAGTGAAAAAAACCCCCATATTTGTCGCTTTAAATCGGAAGCTAGAAATGGCTAAGCTTAGTGAGGAAGGTATATTGAAGGCTGAGATAGTCCAAATGCTATGCCTCTTGTGCAAAATAGCCAAGTTGTGAATGCCAAAGAAGTGTTCTTCAAGGAAATTAAAAGTGCTACTCCAGTGAATACACTATGACACAAAAGTGAAACAACCTTACTGTTCATATGGAGAAAGTTTTTGAATGGTCTGACTAGAAGATTAAACCAGCTACAACTTTCCCTTAAGCCAAAGCCTATCAGGAGCAAGGCTCTAATTCACTTCAATTCTGTGATAGCTGAGAGAAGCAGGGAACCTGGAGAAGAAAAGTTTCAAGCTAGCAAAAGTTGGTTCATGAGGCTTAAAAAAAGGAAATCATCTCTATAACACCAAAGTGCAGTGCAAGGTGAAGCAGGCAAGTGCTGATGTAAGAGCTGCAGTAAGTTATTTAGAAGACCTAGCTAAGACCATAGAGAAAGGTGGCTACACTAAACAACATATTTTTTAAAGTCAACAAAACATGCTTCTGTTGGAAGAAGACACCATTTACGACTTTCAGAGCTAGAGAGGAGAAGTCAATGCCTGGCTTCAAAGCTTTAAAGGACAGGCTGACCCTCTTGTTAAGGGCTTATGCAGGTGGTGAAGCCAATGCTCATTTCCCATTCCAAAAATCCCAGGTCCCCTAATAACTATGCTAAATATACTCTGCCCGTGCTCTACAAATAGAACAACAGAGCCTAGATGACAGTCCATCTACTGCTTAGAAAAAAAGACTAATTTCAAAATATGACTGCTCATTGACAATGCATGTAGTCACCCAGGAGCTCTCATGTCAACAAGGAGAATGAATGTTACTTTCAAGCCTGCTGCTAATGCAGCATCCATACTGCAGCCTATAGATCAAAGAGTAATTTTGACTTTTAATTCTTATTATTAAGAAACACATTTCATAAGACTGCAGCTATCATAGATAGCAACTCCTTTAATGAATACGGGCAAAGTAAATAGAAAACCTTCTGGAAAGGATTCACCATTCTAGATGCCATGGAGACCATTCATGATTTGTGGGAGGAGGTCAAAATATCTGCATTAACAGAAATTTGGAAGAAGGTGATTCCAACCCTCATGGATTACTTTAGGAAGTTCAGGACTTTAATGAAAGAAGTAACTGCAGATGTAGTGAAAATAGCAAGAGAATTAGAAATAGAAGTGGATCCTAAATTGCTGCAGTCTCATGATCAAACTTGAACAGATGAGGAGTTCTTCTCATGGATGAGAAAAGAACATGGTCTTTTAAGATGGAATCCATTCTTGGTGAAGACACTCTGAACATTGTTGAAATTACAACAAAGGATTTAGAATACTACATAAACTTGGTTGATACAGTAGTGATGGGTTTGAAAGGATTGATTCCAATTTTGAAAGAAGATCTAGAGTGGGTAAAATGCTACCAAACAACACTACATACTATAGAAACATATTTTGCAAAAAAAAGAGTAATAAATAGATGCAACACACTTCATCACTGTCTTACTTTAAGAAATTTCCATAGCCACCCCACCCTTTTCAACCACTATCCTCATCAGTCAGCAGCCATCAACACTGAGGCAATGCCTTCTACCAGCAAAATGATTAATTCCATGAAGGCTCAGATGATTATCACTGTGTTCTTTTAAAGCATTTTAAAATTAAGGTATATAAATTTTTAGGCATAATGCTATTGCACATTTAATAGGTGACACTGTATAAACATAACTTTTATATGCACTGGGAAACCAAAAAACTCATGTGACTTGCTTTACTGTAGTGGCCTAGAACCAAACCTGCAATATCTCCAAGTTATGTCTGTACCTCAGATGGGGCTCTTTGTAACATCTTCCTTATGTAAATTCTGGATCAAGTATGTTGCTGCTGAGAATCTAAGACCTGAACACAACAAGGAAGAATTTTGCTGCCAGTTCTTAGACATTTCTGTAACCACTTGGATAGAAGATACAAAGACAAACCATATGACAGAAGGTATCTTGCCATTTGACTGGCACATTTGGAAACTGATGCTGGAAAAGTTTTAAAATTTAGCATGTCTTTAGATATTTGATCCAAGATGTAGTTCTTAATCCTGTAAAGTTCCTCTCTTTTCTTAACAACCTATAAGGCCTTTAAGTAAGTGTCTGACCAGTTTAAAAAAAATTAGATTTTATTTTCTGAAGTATAAAGGAAAAAAGTTTGTTTTGAAATACTCATGTTGAATTTTAAAAATCAACATATAAAAACATAGAAAAGCCTGCTTCAATCTGGGCAAGAAATGTTAAGTTTATGAAGATGTAAAAATTTAGAGTCAAAAGAAGTAAAGATTGATTATAAAAGTAACTTAGAAAATTCCATATGGTAAAAGAGGTGAGAATTGAGAGAAAGGGCAAAGATACCTTTTCCTTTTTTTAAAAAATTAAAGGTACACATATTTTTATATATTTAAAATGTAGCAGATCTTCAATCTAGAAATTACATGAACGTTGTTTTACTCTTACATTGAACAGATCTCTATCTGTTCTCAAAGACTGGACTATTTCTCACAGACTAGAAAAAGATTAAGTAATTTCTTAAATATCAACAGATTATAGCTGAGCTGTAGTTTGAGTGTAGCTGATTGTAGCTGATTAGTAGATTTGTAACAAAAGTTTTAGGAGCGAAAAGGGAATATAAGTAACTTTGTAGTTGTTGTCTGAACTAAAGTACTATTTGGTCAATATATCACATAATAATTTTATTAACTAATTTAACTAAATCATACTCACATATTTTTGTGTTAAATTTCTAAAGGAATGACTAGCTTAAATGAATAAGGTACACTAAAAAATAAAATCATCTGACACAAATATCAGTTAAACCTCCCTCTACGTCTGTAATTACCCACCTTTCAGCTTCTTTATTTCTAGGGTTTAAAGGGCTCTCCTAAGTCTCAGCTGAAATAGTTAATATTTGAAAAGGAGAAAAATAGCATTTAAGAAACTCAAAGGTGCCATTACCAACAGCAGGAGGGTCCATGAATTTACACAGAAAAATTTAGTTCTTAAATGTCTAGGCCTTTATTACTTTGAATAGTAGAAATCCCAGTGTACAAATTAAAATGTAAGGCACTTAAAGAGAATTTTTAGCAAGAACGAATAATCAGCAAACTAAATGGTTTCTTTTAGTATTTTATTCTTCAATCTGAAGGATCTTATAGTTTATTAAAATTTAGCATTGACCCATGAACAGATAACTATGTGGTCACATTTAAAAAAGTCATTCATTATACCCACATTAGAGAAGAAGCCCTCAACATTAAACCTGTCAAACATAAATAATTAGCCTTGTAGAACTTAGTAGGCTTTGGATTTTAGTCATGTCACACAAGTATTATATATTTTCATTTGCTTCTTATCATACTGTTTCTTCAGTTTATAAATGCTAGTTAACAAAATTATTTTACCTATGTTCATTTTTTTTAATATCGTTTTTTGGGAGCAGATGGTTGATTCAGAGTAAGTTTGATATGGGCTGTGAAAACATCCACAACTGTGTGCTTTAGACATTCTGTAAGTATTTGTGAAATTGCTGCTTTTCTTAAAATTACCTAGAATCAGATCAAGTTAATAAATAACCATTTTGGCTTCCACCAAGATGGCTAAATAGAAACAGCTCCAGTTTGCAGTTCCCAGTGAGAGTGATCCAGAAGGTGAGTGATCTCTGCATTTGCAACTGAGGTACCAATTTCATCCCATTGGGACTGGGTTAGACAATGGGTACAGCCCAAGGAGGGCAAGCTGAAGCAGGGTGGGGCATTGCCTCACCCAGGAAGCATAAGGGACCAGAGAACTCCCTCTCCTAGCCAAGGGAAGGCATTAGGGACTTTTCCAGACACTTTAGCACTTTGGCTCAGATACTGCGCTTTCCCCATGGTCTTCATAACCTGCAGACCAGGGGATTCCCTTTGGTGCCTACAACTGCAGTGCCCCAGGTTTCCAGCACAAAATTGGGTGGCCATTTTAGCTGCAGCAGTTTCTTTTTTTCCTCATACCCCAGTGGTGCGTGGGACACCAGTGAGACAGAACCATTCATTCCCCTCAAAAAGGGGGCTAAAGCCAGGCAGTCAAGTCATCTGGTTTGGAGGGTCTCACCCCCATGAAGACTAGCAAGCAAAGATCCACTGGCTTGAAATTCTTGCAACCAGTCTGAGCTCAACCTGGGACATTTGAGCTAGATGGGGAAAGAGGCATCCGCCATTGCTGAGGTTCAGGTAGGTGATTAAAAAAAATTATCTATCTACCTATCTATCATCTTTATTAGCAGCATGAAAATGGAGGGTAGGCAGTTTTAACTTCACTTGAATAAACAAAGTTGCCAGGAAGTTTACACAGTAACTGGGTGGAGACCACAGCAGCTCATAAGGCCTCTACAGGCAGACTGTCACTAAAATCCCTTCTTGCTGGGCAGGGCATCTCTGAAAAAGGGGAGCAGCCTGTCAGGAACTTATAAATAAAGGCCCTACCTTCCTAGGACAGAACACCTAGGAAAAGGGGTTGTTGCAGTTTCCACTTCAGCAGACTTAAACATCCCTGCCTGGCAGCACTGAAGGAAGCAATGGACCTCCCAGGACAGTGCTTGCACTCTGATAAGGAACAGACTGGACTGCCTCTTCAAGTGGATCCCTGACCTCCATGCATCCTGGCTAGGAGACACCTCATACAGGAGAGCTCTGGCTGTCATCTGGCAGGTAGCCTTCTGGGATGAAGCTACCAGAGGAAGGAACAGGCAGCAATCTTTGCTGTTGTGAAGCACCTGTGGGTGATTCCCAGGCAAGCAGGGTCTGGAGTGGACCCCCAGCAAACTCCAGCAGACCTGCAGCAGAGGGGCCTGTTAGAAGGAAAATTAGCAAACAGAAAGAAATAGCTTTGACAGCAACAGAAAGGACGTCCACTCAGAAACTCCATCCAAAAGTCACCAATTTCAAAGACCAAACATAGATAAATCCATGAAGATGGGAAGAAACCAGCACAAAAAGGCTGAAATTGACAAAACCCAGAACATCTCTTCTCCTCCAAGGAATCACAAATCCTAACCAGCAAGTAAACAAAACTGGATGGAGAATGAGTTTGACAAATTGACAGAGGAAGGCTTCAGAAGGTGGGTAATAAACTTCTCTGAGCTAAAGGAGCATGTTCTAATCCAATGAAAGGAAGCTCAGAACACTGAGAAAAGGTTAGACAAAATGCTAACTAGAATAACCAGCATAGAGAAGAACATAAATGACTTGATGGAGCTAAAAAACACAGCATGAGAACTTTGTGAAGCATACACAAGTTCAATAGCCAAACTGATCAAACAAAAGAAAGGATATCAGAGATTGAATATCAACTCAATAAAATAAAGTGAGAAGGCAAGATTAGAGAAAAGAGAGTGAGAAGAAATGAACAAAGCCTCCAAGAAATATGGGATTATGTGAAAAGACCAAACCTACATTTGATCGGTGGACCTGAAAGAGATGGGGAGAATGAAACCAAGCTGGAAAACACATTTCAGTATATTATCCAGGAGAACTTCACCAACCTAGCAAGACAGGCCAACATTCAAATCCAGTAAATACAGAGAACACCACAAAGATACTCCACAAGAAGAGCAACCCAATACACATAATAATCAGATTCACCAGGGTTGAAATGAAGGAAAAAATGCTATGGGCAGCCAGAGAGAAAGGTCAGGTTACCCACAAAGGGAAGCCCATCAGACTCACAGCAGATCTCTCTGCAGAAACCCTACAAGCCAGAAGAGAGTGGGAGCCAGTATTCAATATCCTTAAAGAAAAAGAATTTTCAACCCAGAATTTCATATCTAGCCAAACTAAACTTCATAAGCAAAGGAGAAATAGAATCCTTTATGGACAAGCAACTGCCAAGAGATTTTGTCACCACCAGGCCTGCCTTACAAGAGCTCCTGAAGGAAGCACTAAACATTGAAAGGAACACCCAGTACTAGCCACTGCAAAAATATACAAAATTGTAAAGACCATCAACACTATGAAGAAACTGCATCAACTAACAGGCAAAACAACTAGATAGCATGAAAATGGCAGGATCAAATTCACACATAACAATATTAACCTTAAATATAAATGGGCTAAATGCCCCAATCAAAAGACACAGACTGGAAAATTGGATAAAGAGTAAAGACTCATTGGTGTGCTGTATTCAGGAGACCCATCTCACATGCAAAGACACACATAGGATCAAAATAAAGGAATGGAGGAAGATTTACCAAGCAAATAGAGAGCAAAAAAAAAGCCGGGGTTGTGATCCTAGTCTCTGCTAAAACAGATTTTAAACCAACAAAGATCAAAAGAGACAAAGAAGAGCATTACATAATGGTAAAGGGATCAATGCAACAAGAAGAGCTAACAATCTTAAATATATATATGCACCCGGGAGGGGAGGAAGATGGCGCTGTAGAAACAACTCACCACTGCAGCTCTCAGTCAAGACGCAGAGGGTAAGCAAACACCGCATTTTCAGACGGATCCTTATAGCCCACAGAGCGGGGGAAAAAGCCCAGGTGTAAAAGGCACGCAGGACTCAAGCGCAGCGCTCTCCGCTAGCGTGGCCAGGCAACCAGCGCCACCGCTGCGGCCGGCGCACAAAACACGCGGGGCTGGGCGCCCTGTTAAACCGGCAATTTGAGACTTGGGAGGGCAGATTGCTATGCTCATCTGATTGAACGGGTTTTGGACGGTGATCTAGACCAGGAGATTTCTGGGAGGTC
>JAPYYA010002852.1:0-13509 GCA_028533165.1 Leontopithecus rosalia
TGTCCTTTGTAGGGACATGGATGAATCTGGAGAACATCATTCTCAGCAAACTGACACAAGAACAGAAAATGAAATACTGCATATTCTCACTCATAGGAGGGTGATGAACAATGAGAACACATGGACACCGGGAAGGGAGCACTACACACTGGGGTCTACTGGGGGGAATAGGGGAGGGACAGCGGAAGGGGAGCTGGGGAGGGATGGCATGGGGAGAAATGCCAAATGTGGGTGAAGGGGAGGAAGGGAGCAAAACACACTGCCACGTGTGTACCTATGCAACTATCTTGCATGTTCTGCACATGTACCCCAAAACCTAAAATGCAATAAGAAAATTCTAACACATTTTAATATGTAACCTTTTTAGGTGCCTTGTCTTTAAATAGCATTTTAAATTATAATTAGAATGCATTATTGCACTTTTTTATGAGTAATTTGGTTGCCCTTTACCAGTTTTCATCTTCAGATTTCTCCTAAATAGTGTGTTTATCATAATAAAGAACCAACTGAATGATGAATTGTGTCTGATGAGAGATGGAAGATACATAGGATGCAACTTCTTGTTCTTTTGATAATAACGTTTTGATCTTTATATTTTCAGCACTATCTGTTTATCTTTATTTTGCTCTCAAACTCATTCTTCCTTATTTTTTATGCTGTGTTCATTTATGTTGTTACCTTTAATTCAGATATTTAAAAGTTGTACCTATTGTGTAAAGACTTAATACTGTAAAGGTGTCCATTATTCTCTGATAGATCTATAGATGCAATGCAATCCAATTAATATTGGACTATTTTTATGTGTGTGCATGAAAACTGAAAGCTGATCTTTAAATTTTGTATGGACCAAAGACTTTCAGACTAAGTATAATAAAACCTCTTAAAGAGCAAAAAAAAAAAAAGAAAAAAAGAAAAAAAAAGAAAGCTGCACAATAGAGTGGGGTTTGGGGAGAGACTCCCCTTAGCAAACGCCACAGCCTTAAAGGAAGACCTGCCTCTCTCAGTCCCAAGCTGTTCTAGGGGAAGGAGACCGCTAGTTTGCCTGCAACCAAATGGGATGCTTTGAGACTCTGAGGCAGAGGCAGAGCTGGAAGAGCCTTCCGCAATCACCCAGCTACTTCCACTCATTATGTGTGAAGAGCATGGTGCAGAAACCTTGGAGGCTGGGTGAGTTTTTAAGGTTACCGGTTAGAAAACGGCAGAGCTGGGCCTTTAGCCCTGGACAGAGTTTTGTCTATTGCACCTGAGTGTTTCAGAAGGTTTACGCGGCCTCTCCCTTCTCTCCTTTATCCAGTGGGACAGGGCCCTATCTCTCAGGCATCTATTAGCAAGGACCCATCCATCTGAGGATCTGGTTTGTCTTGGCAGATAAATCATGGATGGCACAGATTTTGCCCCAGAATCAAGTTGGTCTCAGGCTTTTTCTCAGGAGTTTTGACCTATGGCCCACTTTTTTTTGCATCTCTTGTCATCTGCCTGGATTTGAGACTTGCTCCAGGCTCCAGTCTCTTGCTCCTGTGATCTGCTCTCCTCTGCCCGATGACCTATCTGAGGCTAGAACCAGTTCTGTTTGCTCGCTCTCCATCCACCCAACTTCTGTACAAGCCTACAATACCACAGTCTCATTTCTCTCCTACTATAAACTGCAAAATACTCTTTTCTAAACCCAGCAGTAGGGTTTCTCTTCGTGTCTGGCCCACTTTCCTTTTTCTGCATACCTTCTTTTCCTCGTGTCCTTAGTTCTCTTCCTTTCTGTTTTAAGTCCTGGTATCTTCTTCCTCATCTTGTATCATTTTCCTTGTTAATTACCCCACTACTCACAAAGAATGTTTAGGGACTGTTGGATAATTTGGGAAGAAAGAATCCCTTTGGGAGTGAGGGGTAAGCAGAGAAAGAAGCTGTGAATACTCAGGCTTAGTTATTTTTTCGCTGTCACATCTGCTTCCCATAACAAGTGGGGCACTGAATTTCAGGTTTGATCTGCACTGTGTGGAGTGGAGCTGTTATGTCTACTTTTCTTCCTTCTTCTTTGAACTATGTATTTTCATGAAATGGACAAAGATTTCCATTCTTCAGATTGCAATTTTAGACGGCCCCATGTGAGCTTCCTGGTGAACTAAATACTTATCTTTCTCTCACCTGCTGCCACCAACTCACAGCACCTTAGTGTGACACCCATTGTGCCATTTCTCATGGCTCCAACTTTTGATCAGCCTATGCCTTCAAATAACACCTCTTTCTGATGACTGTCAATATTGTACCACTAGCCCCCAAATCTCTCCAGATTTAAACCCCATTAAATTGTCACAAAGCTCACCATTACAAGTTTCCGAATGAGTTTGAATCCCGTAATTTTCTGGCCTTCATCTAAGGGAAGTTGCTCAGCTTTTTTGGTTTTGTTTCTTAGTTTTTTTTTTTTTTTTTGAGACAGAGTCTTGCTCTGTCACCAGGTGCCAGGCTGGAGTGCGGTGGCGTGACCTCGGCTAATTGCAACCTCCACCTCCCAGGTTCAAGCAATTCTCCTGCCTCAGCCTCCCAAGTAGCTGGGACTACAGGCGTGTGCCACCACGCTCAGCTAATTTTTGTATCTTTTAGTAGAGAAGGGGTTTCACCATGTTGGCCAGGATGGTTTCGATCTCTTGACCTTGTGATCCACCTGCCTTGGCCTCCCAAAGTGCTGGGATTGTTACTTAGCTTTTGAGCTACTTTTTCCTCTCCTGAAAATGGGAGAATATGAATACCCACCTGAAAGGGCGGGTGAGAAGCCCAAATGACATAATTGATGTAGGAGTGCCTTGTAGCTTGTCATGGATATTAAAAGCCCTCTCCAAATCTTCATTGCCTTGTGAGTTGCATTTGCAACTTCAGCAGATACCAGATAAATTTAGAAATTGCCCCTGCAATAGACATATGTCGCCACCAGGTGGCAGGAGAAACCTGTAAAGCACTCAAGGAGGACAAACGTTCTCGGAGAGAAGAAATAAATTCTGATTGTTAGAAACAGCCAACTCTTTAGTGATTATTAAATAAACAACAAAGCTTATTTATAAATCACAGCAACCCTGAATACACCAAATATTAATCCTCTAATACAGGGTGTTTCAAACAGTTTTTAGGTTCTGGTGCTCATTTTCCAGCTGAAATCTTACATAGAACCCCAAGTATAAAAAAGTAGATAAAAGTGGCAGAACTTTTTCTGAAGTAGGGCAGGAACACTGGGAGTCAATTCACTCATCCTCCTTCTTTATCCTTGAGCCACCTCTGCCAAACCTCAGGTCTTCATGGGACAGAGTTCTAAACCACTGTTCTAACTGTCTAATACCCTTTAAAAATATTCCTTTGTCATTGTAAAAATATGTATATTTAAAATCCCACATACTTCAAAATATGTGGGATTTTAGAGTTTATATAAAATATAAATTATAAATGTGTGTAAATATAAAATTACAAAATTTGGGCCAGGTGCAGCAGCTCATGCTTGTAATCCCAGCACTTTGGGAGGGTGAAATGGGCAGATCACCTGAGGTCAGGAGTTCGAGACCAGCCTGACCAACATGGCAAAACCCTGTCTCTATTAAAAAATACAAAAAATTAGCCAGGCATAGTGGCAGGCGCCTGTAATCCCAGCTATTCAGGAGGCTGAAGCAGGAGAATCGCCTGAACCCAGTGGGCAGAGGTTGCAGTGAGCCAAGATTGCACCACTGCACTCTACCTGGGTGACAGAGTGAGATTCCTTCTAAAAATAAAATAAAATAAATATAGAATTGTAGCATATAAAATACAGAATTTTTACAGAATTTATATAGAATATATATTATATAAATGTGCAAATTTTAAGTTTTAGAATGAAAAAAGTCATTTTTTGAGGCACTTTAGAAAGTGCCTAAAAAGAATATTTCTAACATTCCAAGCTGCTTTTTACCTCTGACTTCAGCCCGTTGGATATTTTCTACCTAGCTGTTGGTTCAAGAAGGCAGACTGAGCACACACATTCAACCTCTTCCACCTTTAAAAGTGTCAGTAGGATTAAGTGAATTTAATGTAAGAAGGTATGAAAATAAATTAGTTTATTAAAAAGTGAGAATGAATGCGACATAGGAGAGGGTCAGCTGTTTTGAAGAATTTCTAGAATATAGAAGGCATATGATATTTAAGCTCATGTGCAAACCAGACTAGAGGGCTCAGTTCTGCCCTAGAGAAAGCAGGAGTGAGGGGGAGCAGGTTTCTGTGGGGAGGTGGAGAGCCTCCCCCACTCCCAGGAGTCCATGGTGTGGAGAAATGTAGCAGGAAAGTAGGGGGCGTGGCCAACCAGTAGGTAAGGAGCCACCTGTCTCCAGGATGGCTGCCTTGATTAGCTTTCAAAGCCCCTCTCTCTACTAACGGGTGTTCTTTCCATCTAAGACTGAAGGGAAATCGATATTTTCTAAAGTAATTGAGAGATCTGTATGCAAGGGGCCAAGCTTCACAATATGGATGGTCAGAGTCCAGAAGACGATCTTCTTAATATAGGCTCTGGGTCAGTGGATGTCAGAAGTGGTGCCACCTGCCTGCTCTGCTTTCTCCCACCAGGAAGAGATGCCTTCTAGTGAACACACTTCCCCTACAGACAGAAAACCCACATTCACTCCCCTCCCTAGAGGGACAAACATAAACCCATCTCTCTCCATTGATTAACCTACCAAGGGTATCCAATCTTTTGGCTTGAAAGATTGGAAGAAGCCACATTGGAAGAGTTGTCTTGGGCCACACACAAAATACACTAGCACTAACAGTAGCCAATGAGCTAAAACAGAAGATAATTGCAAAAAAAAATCTCATAATGTTTTAAGAAAGTTGATGAATTAGTGTTGAGCTGCATTCAAAGCCATCCAAGGCTGCACGTGGCCTGTGGACTTGGGGGGTTGGACAAGCTTGACCTAGACCATTCTGCAGAAATGTGAATGGAGAGCCAGTGCTCCCCAGGCTCATGAAGAGAATGAGTGGCATAAAATGAGAATAAACAAACGGAACTGACACCAGAGAAAATAGGGACAATTCGGGGGAAAAGAAGGGAACTTTAAAAGGATTATGGAGAATGTGAATTATTCAAGATAATAATGTACTCATAAAATGAAAAGTGTATATTATGATAAAGAGGCCATAAGTGAACAGAGAAAATTCCATGGAGATTTAAAAATAAGATCCTTGAATGGAGGCTGCTACAGTGCACAACTCTAGGGGCGTCCTTTGCATTGGAGTGCTGTGGATGGAGCCCTCCGGATGTGCAGTGCACAGCTGGTGTGGTCACATGTGATGACTTGAATGTGGAGGTCAGGGCACCTGGGTTCAAGTGCAGACTGTGGCATAGCTGGAGAGCTGGCTTGACCTCTCTGGGCCTTAGTTTACTCCTGCTCTAAAACACTGTGCTGCTAGGGATATATTTAGTGAGGGCACAGCAGAAGGCCTTTTTCTGTCTTTGGTTACTTTAGATGTCAAGAGGTAACCCTCCCCTCTCCACCACTTCCTGAAGGTGGCTCTGCTCCTGTATAGGTCATTTAATATGTGCATTTATCCAGGTGCGGTGGCTCATGCCAGCACTTTGGGAGGTCTAGGTGGGTGGTTCACCTGAGGTCAGGAGTTCGAGACTAGCCTGGCCAACATGGTGAAACCCCTTCTTTACTAAAAATACAAAAATTATCCAGATGTGGTGGTGGCCGCCTATAATCCTAGGTACTCAGGAGGCTGAGGCAAGAGAATCACTTGAACCTGGGAGGTGAAGGTTGCAGTGAGTCGAGATTGTGCCATTGCATTCTAGCCTGGGTGACAAGAGTGAAACTGTCTCAAACAAACAAACAAACGTGTGTGTGTGTGTGTGTGTGTGTGTATGCGTGTGTGTGCGTGTGCATTTATAACCTGTTGCAACTCTTTCCTCCTTTGGATCTGAAGCTGGGAATGTGAAGGAATTGGGAGAACACGCTCTCCCACTGCCCCTGCACCCAATCTTTGGCTAGTCCCAGCACAATTCTTTCTTGTCAATGTTTCAATACTGGGCTAGTATATATCTCCTTCATAAAGATGAGAATATAGAAAAATCAATATAAGGTTTATGGAAAAATTCTGTAGCACAAGAGGAGCATAGTAATGTACTGTGACTAAGCAAATTCACTCTCCTCTGAAATAGATTTTGTGGAAGAGAAGGAAACCATTAAAAAATAAATATCAATTCCTAAAAAGAGGATACTTTCTTCCATTAAACTGACCAGGCTCTTATGGGGGGTAGGGATAGGAGGTAAGAACAAAAAATGATGCTTAGAAATGAAATAATAGTAGCTAAAATAAAATGTATTTGCATTCCAGCCTGGGTGACAAGAGCAATACTCCGTCTCAAAAAAGAAAGAAAGAAAAGTAGCATAATTTAAATCTTCTTAATCAGGATGGATGAAAGGAAATCTATTTCCTTGAATTATAAATGTTAAAAAAATAAAGAGTGAACAAAGACGACATAACAGAATCAAATAGGATTATTTTTAGGAATTTATTACAGCAGGACATCATAACCATAGAGTCACAGTAAGACCCTTAAAATGACTTTATTACTGCCTTAATAAATGCTGAAAAAGTAACAAAATGTAAATACATAAACATCATACTCATTTTACTAGAACACTTAACATTATCAAGAGTATCTTGTCTTTGACACAGATGTAGTTGGTGGTGATCAATTATGGTGATCCAGTTTCCATTAATTTTATAAAATTAATGAAAGCATTTACAATTCTCCAAGTAGGCAGTTCAATTGGGTCAGTTTCCCCCTGTGTATATGGAATGTACCTCTTAAGTAGTGTGTGCATCAAGCCATCTTAAACGTTCCCAGTGTCCGTCATTCCTTCACTTCTCCGGTGCCATCTGTGGCTCTAGTAGTAAGGTTGTTTACACGTGACTCACATGGCTCCAGCCAGGGTGCGTATGTGGGAAAGACCGACTTCGGATTTCTTTTCTCTGGAGGACAGTGAACTAGAAAGCATTTCTTAGACTTCCTTTGCAATGTGTATAGTTCATGGGTATCACTTTTTGAGCCATACAGCATCTGTGATAGAGAAGACTCAGGGGCAAGAGTTTGCAATGAAAGATAAGATTGTATGAACACACCTCTCCATTGCAGGAATCTTTAAAAATATTACTGCTGGCCTTTTGGTCTGGAAAGCAGCAGAGCTGAGCCATCAGTGCCATCTCTCTGTTCTTTTTGCCCACTCTCTGGCTGTCTGCCCTCTGGGCTGCCATGACAGATCAGGCTACCTCCTTTGCCAAGGTCTTCCTGGCTAGATGCCTTACTGCAGTCATCTCCATGATGCCGTGGTCCCCAGCAAGTGGGCCAACCTTCTGCTGCAGGTGCAACGTGCCAGTGAGCAGATCACGTCTGATAAGTGGGTCAATGGCATCATGGCCTGCATGGTTTGTATACCCAAGGAGCAGGGTGTGCTGTTCTTCTGAAGGGGCAACCTGGCCAATGCCATTCACTTCCTTCCAAAGCAAACCCTCAAGTTTGCTTTCAGGGATAAGTATAAGCAGGTATTCCTGGGGGGTCTGGACAAGCACATGCAGTTCTGGAGGTATTTTTCAGGGAACCTGGACTCTGGAGGAGCAGCCCAGGCCTCCTCTCACTGCCTTATCTACCTCTGGATTTTTCCAGAACCCACTTGGCAGCCAGGCAGTTGGGCACAAAGCAGGAACTCAAAGGCCTGGGAAACTGGGGAAAATCACTAAATCTGCTAGGATCGAGGACATATATCAGAGCTTTAGTGCCTTGGGCTGGGCACCATCATCTATCTGGCAGTCTCCCGTAGTGTGTATGATACAGCCAAAGGTGCACTCCTTGACCTCAAGAACCTTTATTGTGGGGAATTGGATGATTGCCCAGACATCATGGCCATGACCTAGTGTGGTCTCCTAACCATTCAACGTTGTATGGAGGTGGATGATGATGCAGTCCTGGCACAAATGAGCTGATGTCAGGTATGTGGGGACCCTAGATTGTTGGATGAAGATCTTCAGAGATGAAGAGAGCAAAGTCTTCTTTAAGGACGCATGGTCTAACATCCTCAGAGGCATGTAGTGAGCCTTCATACTGGTCCTAATGACAAAAGTCATCCAAGTGCATCTGTCTCCTTGAAAGCAATGGGAGCCAAGAGAATTTTGAACAGTAAATAAGAAAACACTGTTAGGGACCATTAACCTTCAAGAAATTCCAATTACCTTTGTCCTGGCCAGATTATCTCTGTAGAGGGATGGAGAAGTCTGTAGAAAAGGAGCTCATTGTGATCACCCATTGGCACTGGATTCTGTGTGATTTGGTTTGGCTCTGTGTCCCCACCCAAATCTCATGTTGAATTGTGATCCCCAGTGTTGGAGGTGGGGCCTGGTGAGAGGTGATTGGAACGCGGAGCAGCTTTCTCCCTTGTTATTTTATTGATAGTGAGTGAGTTCTCACAAGAGCTCATAAAAGTATGTAGCACTTCCCCCTTATCTCTCTCTCTCTCTCTGTTGCTCCCCATAGCAGGACATGTGACTTTCCTTCACCTTCTGCCATGATTGTAAGTTTCCTGATGCCTCCTCAGCCATGTTTCCTGTATAGCATGTGGAACCATGAGCCAATTAAACCTCTTTTCTTTATAAATTACTCAGTCTCAGGTAGTTCTTTATAGCAATGTGAGACTGCACTAAAACACCATGTATTGATTACTAAGGGCTTGGTGGGGGGAATCATGATGTCTTTGCAGGCCCACAGGTGAGGCAGCTCCACTATTCAGACCTGGAGTCTAGATGCTTGTAGGACTCAAGTTGTGTTCAAGCATTTATTTAAAACAAAAGAATCATGTCTTCCATTTGCACTTAACCACTAGCTCCTCTTTTGAATAGCCAAATATTTGTAATTATGTTATATGTTGGACATTCTGCTGCAAAACAATGAAAACAGGACATTGAGGAAAAAAATATTGGTGATGGCACTGAACTTTCTGCAGCTATGTGGGTTGCAGTTTTAAGTTATTTTCCTTGGTAATTGAAGGACATAGTGCCTTAAAAAGTGGTACTGGAACAATTGGGTATGCATACACGAAAGAATGAGGTTGAATCCCTACTACACACAAAATGCAAAAATTAACTCTAAAATAGGTTAGTGACCCAAATGTGAGAGTTAAGACTATACAAATTTTAAAGAAAACATAGGTGTAAGTCTTCACAGTTTTGCATTTGGCAATGAGTTTTAAAATATGGCACCTATAGCACAAGCATCAAAAGAAAAAATAGATGAGTTTCATCAAAATGAAAAACCTTTATGCCTCAAAAGTTTTCAAAGGACACCATAAAGAAAATGCAAAATGATAGAATGGAAGAAAAATATTGCAAATCATGTTTCTGTTAAGGTATTTGTATTTAGAACATATAAAGAACTGTTACAACTCAATAATAAAAAGTGAAATACAATTAAAAATGGATAAAGGATTTCTCCAAAGAAGATATACAAGTGGCCAGCAAGCACTTGAAAAGAAGCTCAGCATCATTAGTCATTAGGGAAATGCAAATCAAAACCACAGTGAGGCACTACTTTATACCTACTAGAATGGCTATAATTAAAAATACAGATAATAACAAGTATTGGGAAGAATGTGGAGAAACTGGAACACTCATACACTACTTGTGGGAATGTAAAATGGTGCAGCTGCTTTGGAAAAGTCTTTTAATTCTTCAAAAATTTAAATGTAGAGTGCCTATGTGATACAATAATTCTACCCTTAGGTATATACCCAAGAGAAATGAAAACATATATATGAAAAAAAAAACACAGGCTGGGTGCGGTGGCTCAAGCCTGTAATCCCAGCACTTTGGGAGGCCAAGGCAGGTGGATCACGAGGTCATGAGATCGAGACCATCCTGGTCAAAATGGTGAAACCCCGTCTCTACTAAAGATACAAAAAATTAGCTGGGCATGGTGGTGCGTGCCTGTAATCCCAGCTACTCAGGAGGCCGAGGCAGGAGAATTGCCTGAACCCAGGAGGCGGAGGTTGCGGTGAGCCGAGATCACGCCATTGCACTCCAGCCTGGGTAAGAAGAGCGAAACTCCGTCTCAAAAAAAAAACAACACAAAAATCTTGTACATGCATGTTTATAACATATTATTCATAACAGCCAAAAGGTGAAAACAACTCAAGTGTCTACCAACTGATGAATATAAAAACAAAATGTGGTATATCTATACAATAGAATATTATTTGTTCATAAAAAGGAATGAAGTACTGAAGTACATAAAAAGGAATGAAGTCCATTCCCACAATGCTATAAAGATGTAGTTATAGGGGACTGACCGATTTATTAAAAAAAGAGGTTTAATGGACTCACAGTTCTATGTGGGTGAGTAAGCCTTAGGAAACTTAAAGTCATGGTAGAAGGGGATGGAGAAGTAAGGCACATCTTACACGGTGGCAGGAGAAAGAGAGTGCAGGGAAACAGCTGCTTCTAAAACATCAGATCTCATGAGAACTGCCTATCACAAAAACAGCATGGGGGAAACTGCACTCATGATCCAATCACCTCCCACCAGATCCCTCCCTCTACATGTGGGGATTACAATTGGAGATGAGATTTGGGTGGGGACACAGAGCCAAATTATATCATACACTATGGGTATGAACCTCAAACATATTATGCTAGGTAAAAGAAGCTCTTTGCAAAAGACCACATCATTCCATTTATATAAATTTGCCACAGTAGGCAAATCCACAGAGACGGAAAGGATATTAGTAGTTGTCTAAGGCCGAAAGGAGATGAGGTGTTTCAGTTCTAAAGGATATGGGGTTTACAAAAACTGCATGTCCTCATTTATAAGTGGGAGCTAAAGGATGAGAACACATGGACACATAGATGGGAACAAAACACACTGGGGCCTATCAGAGGGTGGAAGGTGGGAGGAGGGAAAGGATTAGAAAAATTAACTTATGGGTACCAGGTGAAACACGTGGGTAATAAAATAATATATACAACAAACTTCCATAACACAAATTTATGTGTATAATGAACTTACATATGTACCCCTGAACTTAAAATAAAATAAAAAAGGATATGGGGTTTCCCTTGGAGTGATGAAAATATTCTAAAATTGATTGTGATAATGGTTGGATGTCTCTATATATACTTAAATCTATTGTATTGTACACTTTAATGGGTGAATTGTGCATGAGTTATATCTCAAGCTGTTGTTTTGAAGAAGTTAGAATATTGTAAACATGACAGTAATGTGTAGATTAGATCTCTTCAATATATTTTCCATGTCTCTCCTCTTTTTTATGTTTAACAAAATATGTTTATGTTTTTGCTTAGAGTTTTGAGTTTCTCATTTGTCTTCCACTTTGGTAATCTGATATTCTGTAGTATTTACCTGCTTTCGTTACAACTTTAATTCCACAGTTTTGTTTTCATCTTTACCCAATCTTTCCTCATGTCAGATTGTTAACTTCTTTATGCCTTTGATTTAGTTTCATAGATGCAATATATTCTTGAACCTTGCTGAGAATAAGACTCATGAATTGTTTCACTTTTTGTCCTCTTTTTGGATGAAATCTACTTCATAAAAGCATTTTAAAATCTATTTCCTAAGAGCATTTTTTAAAAAAAGGTTCTTCTGATCTTCAGTGCTATGTGTTTATGTCATAGATGTGGTGATTTTACTGTTTTCTCACTTGGGGCATTTCACCTCCATGGAGACATTTTGTCCTCCAGTGGACCAGCAATTAGCACTAATCAGCTGTTGTTTAAATGCTGTGTATACCCTGGGTAATGCCAATCTTAGTGGTCTTCAGCAGGGTAGGTCTAAAAATTGCTAATGGAGTATTAACTAAAGTTTATTTGTCTTGCTCCCTAAAAATTTGGAGGTGGGGACATCAGATATCTGCTATAAGTCATCATTTTAGCTGGTCCATTTCTGGTCAAATTCATTTGCCAAAAAAGTTGAATGCAGAATTACCTATCCATAGGTTAGGAATATTGAGACTTATAGACATATTGGCAGGAATTCAAATAATTGGAAAAGCATTTGGAAAACTTCAGCTTTGAAAGCAGAATGACTTATCATGTGATAATGATTGCAGGAAGAGGCAATAATGGAAGCTTTTGTCAGAAATAGTGTTAGCTAGGTCAGTGGATCTAACATTTGATTACTACCATACATAAAAATGAATTCCAGATGGACTCAAGAGTTTAAAGAATGTACAGTCAGAAAACAGATTAAAATAAGAGAGTTGTTATTTTTTCCCCACTAGCAGAATACCTTACCAAGTATTGAAGTCATAGAAAAATAATTATAAGAGAAAGGGTTTCAAGTTTGGATCCATAAAATGAAAAACTGTCAACAACAAAAATTCCTAAAATTTTAAAGACAAACATACTTTGGATGTACTTGTAGTGAAAATACAAAGTTATGGTGATAGCATTTCATTTCTGCATGGAACCTCAGGAATTACTTTGGTCAAATTTCTCCCTGGGGGCTTGTGGCTAAATTGCTATGAGAAGGCCATCAAGGCCATGTTTTATACTGATTAAAAACATGACTTTTGAGGGAACGATCCAAGATGGCTGATCGCTAACATCTCGGGATTGCAGCTCCCAGTGAAAGCACAGAGAACAAGAGGATGCCACACTTTCAGACAAATTTTTGTGCTCACGGAGCGGAAGGTTCCCAGCGGAGGAGCCCCATGGGTCACCAGTGCAACTCTTGTGGCCAGAGCAGCGGTTTTGCTGGCACCTCAGCATGGCAGCTCTTGGTGCAGAGTAAACGGGACTGGTTTCCCTTCTGACTGACATTTGGAGCTCCGGGAAGGCAGAGTCGCCTATTACGGACTCAAGAAGGAAGCCAGACTGGAGATTCCTGGGCAGAAAAGCACCATCAGTCTTAACACTGCTGTTTTGGCTGGCGCAGTGGGTTGCTCATATTTCAGCACTGGGAATTAACAACTTGAATGTCCACTCAGAGGCCTAATTTGAAAGTTGGTAATTACAAAGATGACAGGTGGATAAATTTACAATGATGGGAAGAAAGCAGCGTAAAAAGGCTGAGAATACTCAAAATCAGAATGCCTCTCCCTCTACAGAGGATCACAGTTCCTCATCAACAAGGGGACAAGGCTTGATGGAGAACGAGTGCATTCCATTAACAGAATCAGGCTTCAGAAGGTGGATAATAAGAAACTTCTGTGAGTTAAAAGAATATGTTTCAGCCTGATGTAAAGAAACTAAGAACTTTGAAAAAAGGTTTGACAAAATCCTAATGAGAATAGACAATTTACAGAGGAATATAAGTGAATTAATGGAACTGAAGAATACAATATGGGAGCGCCGAGAAGTATGCACAGGTTTAAACACTCAAATTGATCAAGCAGAAGAAAGGATATCAGAGTCGAAGACCAACTTAATGAAATAAAACGAGAAGACAAGATGAGAGAAAAAAGGATAAAAAGGAATGAGCAAAGTCTCCAAGAAATG
>JAPYYA010002854.1:0-13508 GCA_028533165.1 Leontopithecus rosalia
AACGATGAGTTTGTGTCCTTTGTAGGGACATGGATGAATCTGGAGAACATCATTCTCAGCAAATTGACACAAGAACAGAAAAGGAAACACCATATATACTCACTCATAGGCGGGTGATGAACAATGGGAACACATGGACATAGGGAAGGGAGCACCACACACTGAGGTCTATTGGGGGAAATAGGGGAGGGACAGCGGGTGGAGGGGAGCAGGGGAGGGACAGCGGTTGGAGGGGAGCAGGGGAGGGATGGCATGGGGAGAAATGCCAAATATGGGTGAGGGGGCAGAAGGCAGCAAAACACACTGCCACGTGTGTACCTATGCAACTATCTTGCATGTTCTGCACATGTACCCCAAAACCTAAAATGCAATAAAAATTTAAAAAAAAAAAAAAGAAATCTTTGAAGGTTTGACTTAATATTTATGGCAATAAGCTGATAAAGAATTTGGACGGTTAACAGTTTTTAATCATTACTGTCAAAGTTTTAAGGCCCTAAAATTGGCAGCAGTGTATTTTTCCTCTTGAGTTTCAGTTCTGTAGCATAATGTAGAGCAGAGATTTGGCCACTCTCCAGGAAATCTGATGCTGTAGACAGCTAAATAAGCCAAAAACATCCACTTCTGTAGGTAAACCTGCAGCAGCACTTCAACTGGCCACTTCATCTTGAGTTTCTCTGGGCAATAATCATGCCCAGGAACATGGCTAAGAAGAAAGCTTAGACTAGCCAGGTACAAACAGTGAGAAAGGGTTACACAAAACCATCAGTGTTCTAACAGTCGCATAAATCATTCAGAAATCTATCAGAAGGCAGCTATCTACAGGGGACTGAATCAATCTTCTCTGGTTTAGAGTCTCCCTTCAGAGAAGCCATTTGTAGAGCATTTCAGTAGGGTTTGATCCCTACTGAGAAAAGTCCTTCCAGAGCAAAGGCACAATGCAACTGACAAGTCTCATCACTTACATGAATGAGTTTTGAGTATTTAAGAATCATCTTACATGAATATTTTCCCCATCTAAGAAAAACAGTGCAAAGCCCAAGCTATTTAAAAAACAATACTGATATATTAGATTAAAAACGACTGAACAAGTGATTATAAAATGTAAACCTTTTCCTTTTCTCTATGGAAAATATAGTGCCATTCATGTGTTCATTCCTTCATTCAGCACATTTATGGAAGATATATTATGCACATACAGACAATTAAGATGCAGTCCTTGCCTTCCAGAACCTCATAGTCCAACTCTACCTAAAAACAAACTGATAAAATGTTATAAAACTACCTATATATGTGAGCAGAATGTAGGAGTATTGGGGGAAAGAGAGAGAGAACAAAGTTGTCAATTCCAATTGATTTTTTAATTTTAAAAACCTGTCTATATTTATAGTGTACAATATGATGTTTTGATTTAGGTATACATTGTGGGATGGCTAAATCAACCATATTAACATATGCATTACCTCAAAAACATAATTTTTTGTAGTAAGAACACTTAAAATCTCTCTTTGCAGTTTCCAAGTATACAATAAATTGTTATTAACTATAGTCACCATAATTTACAATAGATCTCTTGAACTTACTCATATTATCTAACTGAAATTTTATATCCTTTGACAAACACATTCCTCATCTCTCAACTCCCAGCTACTGGTAACCACCACTCTACCTTCTGTTTCTATGAGTTCAGGTTTTTTTAGATTCCACATATAAGTGAGATCATGTGGTATTTGTCTTTAACGCAATGTCCTCCAGGTTTATCCACGATGTCACAGTGCAGTTGATTTTTACACATAAAAGACAGGAAAACTGAAAGATACATATATTGGCGAAAGCCAAGAGGGCATCTCCAAACACCTCAATCGGGAACATTATTAAATAAAATCTCAAACTGTATTGCATTACTAAGTTAAGAGCTGTGGCATAATTATGGAGTTGCAAAAATTTTTTTAATTATTTTGAGAGACTTGAGCAAGGTATCTATCTATGATGCAAGAGTAGGCAAAAAATAAGAGGCAGTTATTTCTATAACAGTCATTGTATTTAATTTGCATATTCTGACTCATTAATTGAATCAAGAAAGAATATTTGACCAAAATTCACCAATCAAGTTCTGCCTCCAGAGAATTTTGAATGGGGACCTAGCAATTACAGTTAACTTAATTTGTACTGTGGGGCCAATTTTCATCATGTGCTTAAAGAAGCAAAATAATCTGGCCAACATAGAGAGAGAACAATAAATCAGAGAGGGAAAGTGAGTTGCTAGACTTGGCAACTCCAGAAAAGAGAGAGTGGCTTCCTTTGTTGCTGGCATGTTTCAAAGTCTTGGTTCTAGTCCCACCTGAGATCCCACTGTACTATCTGCCTGTTTGGCAGGAGAGAGCCATGAACCTTTACCATAATTTTCCTCTTTTGGCTTAAGCCAGGGTGGATGATTTGTAACAAATAAACCCTGACTGTAATACATCCTTTCAGCAAGACTGATCTGCTCACTGATCCCAAAAGTCCCAATACCCTAGCCCACCTTATCCCCAACTCAAGTCCTTTGCACTTAACAACATTTTCTCCAATCCCTTTAGCCAACATGCTTCAGTAACAGTTAGATGAACTCCTGGGAAGAGACTGAGGCTCATTTTAAGTCTTTAAGTTAGAGTCACCACTGCATCTCCCAAATGCACTGCAGCATGAAAAGTCTGAAATCCAGTATGTATTTTATACTTACAACACATTGTAATTTAGACTAACCACATTTTATG
The DNA here is from genome assembly GCA_028533165.1 of Leontopithecus rosalia. Taxonomy (NCBI): domain Eukaryota; kingdom Metazoa; phylum Chordata; class Mammalia; order Primates; family Cebidae; genus Leontopithecus; species Leontopithecus rosalia. Next base: position 2,754 of record JAPYYA010002854.1, read on the forward strand.
CTAGCCACATGCTCAATCTTGACATCTAGCTAGAAATTACCAAACTGGCCAGTGTAGCTCTAGGGTTTGAAACCAAGTACTGCTATGAACATCCTCATTGTCTGATGCTGAATAGACTATTTAACTTCTGATCATCATAATGTAGTTTTGAGGATTGCATTATATAGTACCTGCAAATCCTTTAGCATAGTGCCTGGCACATAGAAATCCCTCAGTAAATATGAACTACTAATTTCATCACAGAATACCAGGGATAAGCAGAAGGGAGAGTCAGGAAAGCTCATGCTTCAGTGGCACTCAATAAAATAAGAATAAAGGAACAAATGAATAAAAATCCCATTATGACTACTAGAATTTCTGTTTTTTGTTCTGGTTGAGAGCTGGTTTGGGATTTAAACCTTGATTCTGCCACTACTTAGCTATATGAAATTGGAAAATTTATTTAACCACTTCACAGTTAAGTGCCTTCATCTACCTATAAAACAGAAATAGTAATGGTATCTGCTTTGTATGATTGTGGTGAGGAGCAATTGAGTTTGTAAGTGCAAAGCACTTAGAACAGGGGTTAACAGTAAAGATAAGCAGTCGCTATCATTATCACACCATTATTATTATCATCATGGTCATTGCTACTGTTATTGTTATTCTGCTGTCCCATATCGTTAATGGCATTGTAATCACTGGGTCTTGGGTTCTCAGCTTTCACTAAATACATGCTGACTTCTAGTTGACTCAAAATCAAACAATCTGATGGATGCAGCAAACCACCACGGCATGCGTGTACCTATGTAACCACCCTGCACGTGCTGCACACGTATCTCAGAACTTAAAGTATAATAGTAACTTTTTAAAAACTTGAACAATCTATTTTAAATATCATCATGAATTTCTCTATTCAATATGTATAGCCACACAGTGCAAAATGATAACACACCAGTTAGAAACACTCACCTGAAAAACATCACAATTCAATTTACAATTATAAGTGCTGAGAAATAAAACCAGGGTTCTGGGGACTAGGCACATAAAATGAATAACCAGATAGATAATAATCTATTGGCCCTCTACACTCTTCCATTCCCTTCTCTGTTCTCCCGCAGGGCTGGAATCTTGGGAACTTAAGGTCACATACTCAAATGCCAGCCAGGCACTGAATGTGGTTCAGTTTACTACAATGAAATATGCATGCTCAAACAAGACTTAGAAGGCAGTAAAGGGGAAGAGTTACCCTTCTTCCTCTGCTAGCTTTAACAGATATGTGGGCTTCAGATATTTGGAGGGGCAGAGTCACATACAGCTTCCATGTTCCCTTGAAATTCACTCTGTTAGGACTACAGAGAAGCTATGAGGCCAGCAGGGGTCTCCTACTGGTCCCTGACTTCCCAGTGGTATTAGTAGTGGTATCAGTATCTGCCTCCCTAGATGAACCCTACCTGTAGTTTTCCTCCTGACTTTTGCTCCTTCACCTTCTCAATGGTATTTGTAGGCACCTTGTGTCCCTGTTAAATCTTTTTCCATTTGAAATACCTAGAATGATTTCTGTTTTTCTGATTGCACCCTGATTAATAATCCTGCTTGTCTCTGAAAATTGGCCTTAATCCCTTAATCTTACTGATGCCTCTGAGAGATGCAGGGAGTAAAACATAAGGAATTGACTTTAGAAATTCTAATGCATTGGCAAAGTTTAATTTCAACAACAATAACAACAATGAAAAAGCAGAAGTCACTGCTGTTTCTAAGTGGCAAAGTAAATAACTTTATAGTAAGAGACCCTTTTTCCATTGCTCTCCCCCTGTCTGCAGAGTCAACCTAAAAACTATCTAACACAAAAATCCACCCCCTTAAATATCAGATTGTATCTACCACATTATAGTGCCATTGAGAAACTCTGTGATCCATTGGGGAGCTAGCCTTGGGCCATATCAATACCTGGGCTCAGACTCCAGCCTCAGTGCCATTACTGTGAAGGAATGCCACAGCCCATAAATACCCTATCTAAAATTTTGCGTCCTTGACCATAGAAGACATTAGTCATAAGGTAATATGATCATTCATATTTCTGGGAACAGAGAGGCTAGTGCTGAAGAATCTGTGGGCTGAAAATAAGGCTGAAAGGCTGATTCTAAGGTGAATCAACTTGGTCCTAGAGTGAAATGAACATGCAGTAAGTGCAATTCCCAGCAGTCATTTTGAAAAATGATGCAGCATGGGAAGATTTTGTTTCTATCCAATTTAGCAAAACTCACCTTAAAATAGTCAAAGATTCCCACTCACCCAGGAAAAAGTCCAGGGGTAGGGCCCTTCTCTAGAGATCTGGGATAAGCAGAGATGCAACTCCTATCTCACTAGGCTCTTCTGCTAATCAGACACAATGCAGATGGATAAAGCAGCTGGGTTTAGAACAGAGTGTTCTTTGAGGATTTGGGCTCTGTGTTTCCACAGCAACATCATACCTGAAGAAAAACAACCTTGTGATGAAGCCCAGCATGTCTGTCTCCATAACAACAAGATCATGGCAACTTGGCTGTGAATTCTCCCTCTACTTCCTCAGCAGTGACCACAGCAACAATGCCACACGTCTTTACTCCAGGCCCAGATGGTTTCACTGGATAATTCTAAAAAATATTTAAAGAAAAATTAATACTGATTGTACATAATTTCTTAGAGTATAGAGAAGAAGAACATAACTTCTCAATTCATTTTAGGAAGCATACACTATCCTGATGCCAAAACCAGACAAAGACAGCACACACACACACACACACACACACACACACACACACACACACACACACAGACAGCAAAAAAAAAAACTAGAAACCAATATTCCTCATGAATATAGACATAATAATAACAAAGTATTAGCAAATTAGGCAATATATAAAAATAATTATAAACTATGCTAAGTGGATTTTCTTTCAGATATACAAGAATTATCCAATATTCAAAACTCAACTGATGTAATTCAATATATTAATAAGCTAAAGAAGAAAATCACATGATCATATCAATTCATGCATAAAAATTTGATAAAATTAAATGCCTATTCATGATTTTTTAAACTCTCCCAAAAAATAGAAATAGAGGGGAAATTCCCCTTAACTTGGTAATGAGCATCTACCTACAAAGGACCTACACTAACATTATCCTTAACGGTGACAGACTAAACGCTTTTACTGAAGATCTCAGAAGCAAAAATGTCACTTATGTAGAAAATTAGAAAAATGGCAGATAAGTGGTAGCACTAACTTGCATCTCTCACTCAAATGGACAGAGCAGTGTGTGGAAACTCACATTGTCAAGCTTTGTTCCAATAGCTACTGCAAAAACATATTAGGAAAGCTAACAGAATCCATAGACCCTTTGAAGAAAGCAGCTTGCTTTCTTCAGGCAAACAGGGAGTGCAGATACAAGCACAGGCTCTGTGAGACAGCCAAAAAATTGTGAGTGCCCAAAGTATGAAAGGAGGAAAGTTCACCTTCGAAGACACATCCACACTGGGGAACCTGTAGGTTCAGATCACAGATGAAGGATTTGACCTTACCTGGAGCTGAGATGAATTTAGAGAGCCAAACAAAATGTAGGGGTATAGGAAGCAGTGGAAACAGCCCTGTGGGTACTCTTAGTCCCCAAGAAAGCCATTTCTGACTTTGTCTCACAGAGGGGATTGAGGAGGGCTGGCAATGGAATTACAGAAAGACCACAGAAAGAGAGAAACTTTCAGATGAATTTTGTAACTATTTTAGCCAAACATGAAGTTTCCGGGACTGAACTTGGGGAAAGAGGCAAACAGTGCAGATACAAGCACAAAAGCTGCAGCAGGCAGGGAGGCATGAAACCTGAAAGCCCTGCTTGCTTTCTCATCAGGAAGGCTTGTAGTCTAGGGCAAGTTCTCAGCCCTGCTCACCAGCTGCCTGAAAATAAGCTCGGTGCTGTTGGAGGGGCACAGTTGGAGTAAGACTTAACTTTCTGGTGGCAAGAAAGCTGGTTGAGGCCTGTAACTGCTGGCTTTCCCCCACTTCCCTGATAACCCATATGACACAGCAGAGGCAACCATAATCCCCCTAGGAGCATAACACTATTGCCAGGAGAATCACACCCCAATCCCCACCAGCAGCCACAGCAAGCCCTACCTAAGGAGAGTCTGAACTCAGACACACCTAACCTTGCCATCATCTGATGGTCTTTCTCTACCCACACTGGTAGAAAAAGGCAAAAGACATAAACTCTTGGGAGCTCTAGGGCCCACCCACCACCTAAGAAACCCAAATACTTATCCAGCTGACCTTAGGGTAAGCTTTATCCTCCCTATACTACTATAGCTGATGCTCTCTTGAAAGCACCACCTCCTGGTTGGAGGTCAACCAATACAAAACCAGCACACCAAAGAAAACTACAATCAAGGACCCTCACAGAGTCCTCTTCACTCCCCTGGTACCTCCAACCAGAACGGGTGCTGGCATCCATGGCTGAGAGACCTACAGATGGATCACATCACAGGACTCTGTGCAGACACTTTCCAGTACCAGCCTGGAGCCCAGTAGCTCAACTGGGTAGATAGACCCAGAAGAGAAATAACAATCACTGCAATTCAGAACTCAGGAAGCCTCATCCCTAGAGGGAAAAGGAGGACACCACATCCCTAGAGGAGAGGGGAGAGCACCACATAAAGGGAGCACATAAAGGAATAAAAAAATATGAACAGCAGCCAAGTCCCAGATCTTCCCTCTGACATAGTCCACCCCAATGAGAAATAATCAGAAAAACTGTTCTGGTAATATGACAAAACAAGGTTTTTTAATACCGCAAAAGATCTCACCAGCAATGGATCCAAACCAAGATGAAATATCTGGATTCCCAGAAAAATAATTCAGAAGATCAATTATTAAGCTAATCAAGGAGGTACCAGAGAAAGGTGAAATCCAACTTAATGAAATTAAAAAATGATACAGGATATGAATGGAAAAATCTTCAGTGAAACAGATAGCGTAAATAAAAATCAATCACAACTTCTGGAAATGAAGGACACACTTAGAGCATTGAAGAATGCATTGGAAAGTCTCAGTGATAGAACCAAACAAGTAAAAGAAAGAACTTCAGTCTCAAAGACAAGGCTTTAGAATTAACCCAATCTGACAAAGACAAAGAAAAACATATTTTTAAAAAATGAACAGTGCCTCCAAGAAGTTTGGGATTATGTTAAACCAATAGACCTAAGAATAATTGGTGCTCCCGAGGAAGAAGATAAATCTACAAATCTGGAAAACATATTTGAGGGAACACTCAAAGAAAACTTCCCCAGCCTTGCTAGAGATCTAGATTTCCAAGTACAAGAAACTCAAAGAATACCCAAGAAATTTACTGCAAAAAGATCATCACCTAGGCACATAGTCATCAAGTTATCTAAAATCAAGAAACAGGAAAGAATTTAAGAACTGTGAGGCAAAAGCATCAGGCAAACCATAAAGGAAAACTTGTCAGATTAACAGCAGATTTCTCAGCAGAAATCCTACAAGCTAGAAGAGATTGTGGTCCCATTGTTAGCTTCCTTAAACAAAACAATTATCAGCCAAGAATTTTGTATTCAGTAAAATTAAGCTTCATAAATGAAGGAGAGATAACAGTCTTTCAGACAAATAAATGTTGAGAGAATTCACCACTACTAAGCCAGCACTTTAATAATGGCTTACAGGAGTTCTAAACCTTGAAACAAATCCTTGAGAAACACCAAAATAGAATTTCCTTAAGGCATAAATCTCACAGGACCTATAAAACAATAACATAATGAAAAAAATGAGGTTTCCAGGCAACAACTAGCACAATGAATAAGACAGTACCTCACATCTCAATACTAACAATTGAATGCAAATGGCCTAAATGTTCCAGTTAAAAGATATAGAATGGCAGAATGGATAAGAATTTACCAACCAAATATCTACTGCCTTCAAGAGACTCACCTGACACATAAGGACTCATATGAAATTAATGTAAAGGCATGGTAAAAGATAGTCCATGGAAATGGACACCAAAAGCAAGGAGTAGCTATTCTTATATCAGAAAAAATAGACTTCAAAGCAACAACCATTTAAAAAGACAAAAAGGGACATTATATAATGATAAAATGACTAGTCTAACAGGAAAATACCATAATCCTAAATATGCATATGCCTAACACTGGAACTCCCAAATATATAATACAATTATTACTAGACCTAAGAATAAAGATAAACAGCAACACAGTAACAGTAGAGGACCTTAGTACTCCACTGACAGCACTAGACAGATCATCAAGACAGAAAGTCAACAAAGAAACAATGGACTTAAACTATACCATAGACAAATAGACTTAGATATTTGCAGAACATTCTACCCAACAACTGCAGAATATACATTTTATTCATCAGCACATGGAACATTCTTCAAGATAGACCATATGATAGGTCACAAAACAACTCTTAATAAATTTTTAAAAATAAAAATTATTTCAAGTACTCTATCAGACCATAGTAGAATAAAAATGGAAAGCAACTCCAAAAGGAACTCTCAAAGCCATGCAAATACACTGAAACTCAGCAACCTGTTCCTAAATGATCATTGGGTCAACAATAAAATCAATGTGGAAATTTAGAAATTATTTGCACTGAATGGTAACAGTGACACATCCCATCAAAACTTCTGGGATACAGCAAAGGAAGTGTAAGAGGAAATTTTATAGCATTGAATGCCTACATCAAAAAGTCTGAAAGAGCACAAATAGACAATTTAAGGTCACACCTCAAGGAATTAGAACAACAAAATCAATTCAAACCCAAACCCAGAAGAAGAAAAGAAATAACAAAGATCAGAGAAGAGCTAACTGAGGTTTAAAAAAATAAAAATAAAAAAAGTAAATGAAACAAAAAGTTCTTTATTTGAAAAGATAAACAAAATTGATAGGCCACCAGGAAGATTAACTAAGAAGAGAGAAGATTCAAATAAACTCATTAGAAACAAAATGGGAGAGAAGAATGACGGAAGATGGCAGGGTAGGTGCAGCTCAAAATTGCAGCTCTCAGTGAAGGTGCAGACGGTAAGTCCAGGCTGCATTTCCAGATGGATATTTGTTACGCACAGAACGCGGAAATTCCCAGGTGTAGGAGACGGGACGCCGTGCAGCTGTTTTGGCTGGCGCTGTCATTTCGGCTGGCACCGCAGCGCAGCAACATTCCGCACAAGGTGCACTGGCCTGGGCGCCGAGTTAAACCAGTAATCTTAGATTCAGGAGGGCAGATTAGCATATCCATCTGATTGAATGGGATTTGGACACTGGGTCAGATCAGGAGATTTCCAGGAGGCGACATTTGATCCGGCGCAGTGGGTCGCTGCATGAGAAATCACACAGATCCCAGTGCCCTAACAGCAGGAGATTGAAATACTTGGGAGAGAGTCAAACTTTTAACTTAGAAAAAAAATGGGGCGGCTCTGAGGCAGCGAGCCAGTTGATCAGGCTCAGCGGGTCCCACCCCCACAGGGACAAGCAGGGCAGTGATTTGATACACCTGGGGTTGAGAGTTTCTCTGCAGACACAGCTGAGCCCAGGATGGTGCAGCTCGGTGGGGGAGGGGTGTCCACCATTACTGAGGCATTCTGCCCCTACAGAGCTATACTCCCAGTGCTGATACAGCCTGCTGTTGCTGAGGCAACCTGCCATAAAAGAAAGACTCTGCCAATACAGAGGAAACAGAGCGGAGCCCAAAACAGCAGGGCAGAGTTCACAGCAATAGGGTAAGCCCACAGCAACAGGGCAGAGCCCAGGACAGAAGGGCAAAGCCCAGGACAGGAGGGCAGAGCCTCGGCAGGCAAATAGTGACTAGACTGCCTCCTACCTAGGCAGGACAGCACAACAGATACTCATAAACGAAACCCTAAATCCCCAAGAAAGAGCACTGAGGAAAAAGGGAGTTTTATGAGTTCTGCTACAGCAGACCTAAACATCCCAGCTTAACAGCCCTGAATGAACAAAGGAGCTCACAGCCCAGCACCTGAGCTCAAATAAAGTACGGACTGTCTCCTCAAGCAGCTCCCTGACCCCTGTATATCAAAAGAGTCATCTCAAAAAGGACTGATCAGACTGACATTAGGTGGGCATCATTCTGGGATAAAGACAGCAGAAGAAGAAACTGGTAGCATCCCTCACTGTTCTGCAGCTGCTACAGGTGCACCCCAGACAAGAAGGGCCTGGAGTGGACCTCAGCAGCCATACAGTAGAGGGGCTAGACTGCTAGAAGGAAAACTAAGTAAGAAATACTTCATCATCAACAATCTGGGCATCCACTCAGAGACCCAATCGAAAAGTCAGCAACTACTCAGACGACAGGTGGATACACACACAAAGATGGGAAGAAACAAGTGCAAAAAGGAGGAAGACACCCAAAACCAAAACAGCTCGCTTCCTACAAAAGACCAAAACTCCTCACCAGCAAGGAAACAAAGCTGGACGGAGAATGATGGTGATGAAATCACGGAATCAGACTTCAGAAGGTGGATAATGAGAAACTTCTGTGAGCTAAAAGAACACATTCTAAATCAATGCAAAGAAACTAAGAACCTTGAAAAAAGACTTGAAAAAAGATTCGAGGAAATGATAACAAGAATGGACAACTTAGAGAGGAATATGAATGAATTGAAGGAGCTGAAAAACATGACACAAGAACTTCGCAAAGCATGCACAAGTTTCAACAGCCAAATTGACCAAGCAGAAGAAAGAATATCAGAAGTCGAAGATCAACTCAATGAAATAAAACGAGAAACCAAGATTAGAGAAAAAAGCGCAAAAAGGAATGAAAAAAGTCTCCAAGAAATGCGGGACTATGTGAAGAGACCTAACCTACATTTGATAGGTGTACCAGAATGTGATGAAGAGAATGAATCCAAGCTGGAAAATACTCTTCAGGATATTATCCGGGAGACTGTCCCCAACCTAGCAAAATAGGCCAATACTCAATTCCAGGAAATACAGAGAACACCACAAAGGTACTCCACAAGAAGAGCAACCCCAAGACACATGATCATCAGATTCACCAGGGTTGAAATGAAGGAGAAAATCCTAAGGGCAGCCAGAGAGAAAGGGGTTACCCACAAAGGGAAACCCATCAGACTCACATCAGATTTCTTGGCAGAAACCCTACAAGCCAGAAGAGAGTGGGGGCCAATATTCAACATCCATAAAGAAAAAAACTTTCAACCCAGAATTTCATATCCAGCCAAATGGAGCTATATAAGTGAAGGAAAAATAAAATCCTTTGCAAACAAGCAAGTACTCCGAGATTTTGTCACCACCAGGCCTGCTTTACAAGAGCTCCTGAAAGAGGCACACCAAATAGAAAGGAATAACCAGTACCAGCCATTCCAAAAACATACTGAATACTAAAGAGCATCAACAAAATGAAGAATCTGCATCAACTAACAGGCAAAACAGCCAGCTAGCCTTAAAATGGCACTATCAGATTCACACATAAAAATATTAACCCTAAATGTAAATGGGCTAAATGCACCAATCAAAAGACACAGACTGGCAAATTGGATAAAAAGCCAAAACCCATTGGTGTGCTGTATCCAGGAAACCCACCTCACATGCAAGGATAAACAAAGGCTCAAAATAAATGGATGGAGAAAGATTTTCAAAGCAAATGGAGAGCAAAAAAAAGCAGGAGCAGCAATTCTCTTCTCTGATAAAATAGACTTTAAAACAACAAAGATCAAAAGAGACAAAGAAGGTCATTACATAATGGTAAAAGGATTGATACAACAAGAAGAGCTAACGATCCTAAATATATATGGACCCAAAACATGAGCACCCAGATATATAAGGCAAGTTCTTAACAACCTACAAAGAGACTTAGACTCCCACAAAATAATAGTGGGAGACTCTACCACTCCACCGTCAATATTAGACAGATCAACCAGACAGAAATTTAACAAGGATATCCAGGATTGAACTCAGACCTTGAACAAGAAAATCTGATAGACATTTACAGAACTGTCCACCACAAATTCACAGAATATACATTCTTCTCAGCACCACATCACACCTACTCTAAAATTGACCACATAATTGGAAGTAAAGCACTCCTCAGCAAATGCAAAGCAACTGACATAATAAACAGTCTCTCAGACCATAGTGCAATCAAGTTAGAACTCAGAAGGCAGAAACTAAGGAAGACTGCACAGCTTCATGGAAACTGAACAACTGGCTCTTGAATGTTGACTGCATAAAAAATGAAATGAAGGCAGAAATAAAGAAGTTCTTTGAAACCAACAAGAACGAGGACACAACATACCAGAATCTCTGGGACACATTTAAAGCAGTCTCTGGAGGAAAGTATATAGCAATAAGTGCCCATATGAGAAGAGTGGAGAGATCCAAAATTGACACCCTATCATCAAAATTGAAAGAGCTAGAGGAGCAAGATCAAAAGAACTCAAAACCTAGCAGAAGACAAGAAATAACCAAGATCAGAGCAGAACTGAAGGAGATAGAGATATGGAAAACCCTTCAAAAAATTAATAAATTCATGAGCTGGTTTTTTGAAAAGATCAACAAAATAGACAGACCACTAGCCAGACTGTTAAAAAAGGAAAAGAGAGAACAACCAAATAGATGCAATAAGAAATGATAAAGGGGAAATCACCACAGATCCCACAGAAATTCAAACCATCATCAGAGAATATTACAAACAACTCTATGCACATAAACTAGTAAACCCGGAAGAAATG
>JAPYYA010002855.1:0-13505 GCA_028533165.1 Leontopithecus rosalia
TCTACTGAAAATTACAAAAAATAGCTGGGCACGGTGGCGCGTGCCTGTAATCCCAGCTACTCGGGAGGCTGAGGCAGGAGAATTGCCTGAACCCAGGAGGCGGAGGTTGCGGTGAGCCGAGATCGCGCCATTGCACTCCAGCCTGGGTAACAAGAGCGAAACTCCGTCGCAAAAAAAAAAAAAAAAAAAAAAAAAAACATTAGGGCTCAAAGGTTCCAAGAAGTCCACAGGAAATCTACCTAGCCTTAGTCTAAACAATTGCAGAAAAACAGTGGTCATTCCTGCCTCAAGATAAACATCCACTTTTAGTCTATATATGAAATACTAAAATTACCAATCAAAAATTGGACACAGTTGCTTGAATGGAAAAAGAAAGGATGACAATTTCTCAGAGAAGAATCTACTCATTGGAATGGATGGGGCAGGGGTGGGTTGGGTTATAAAACCATGAACCACATTCTCATATGGCATGTGCTCTTCTCTCTCAAATTTAGCTCATATCTAGTTGAGCTTTGTGTAAAGAAATGATGGAACAGCTGGGCACAGTGGCTCAGCCTGTAATATCAGCACTTTGGGAGGCCGAGACGGACGGATCAGGAGGTCAAGAGATTGAGACCATCCTGGCCAACATGGTGAAACTCTGTCTCTACTAAAAATACAAAAATTAGCTGGGCGTGGTGGTGTGTGTCTGTCCCAACTACTTGGGAGGCTGAGGCAGGAGAATCACTTAAACCCTGAAGGTGGAGTTGAAGTGAGCCGAGATCATGCCACTGCAATCCAGCCTGGGGACAGAGCGAGTCTCAGAAAAAAAAAAAAAGAAAAAGAAAAAGAAAAAGTTAGTTTCCCAAAATGTGGTTTGGGATCAATGGTAAACACTCCATCTGCTGAGCTTCAAATTATGCAGAAAAGCACAAAGAATGAGCCCCTCCCTCCTTTTGTCCTGCCTTTCTAGTCAGTTGTTTCTGAGGTCTAAAGGCCTTCTTTTCCTTTATCAAGGACCCTTAGGTTTGTTTGCTCTGGGCTTTAGGGAGGGTGAATTTCTATTCTAGATGGAGATATTAGGTTAATGAGAAATGCTGGAGGCAGTTCATGACTTTGTACTAGACTGAGGCACTCTGGCCAGAAGGAAGAGTTTGGTAACTGCAATCTACCTACTGCAAACAAGTCACGATTTGGTTTGGTTTTAGGTTGAATTATATAAAAAGTGAGTCAGGGTTTTTGGGTACCCCCCACCCTTACTCAGGGTGTGACAGGCTGTTGTTTTTGTCTGTTTTGGCCCTCTCAGTGAAAGGTGTAACTGTTTTATCTACATAAAAATACTTGCAAAAAATTAATAGTTAACGTTGTATAGATGCAGATGATGGGCAGGTCATGACAAACAATACTGGGCTCAAAAGGTGAAACATTCAGTTAAGTCTTTTCCCCTTTAGACTCAAGCGGCGGGTGGGGCTGGAACAAGGGGAAACAAAGGGATGTACAATGGGCCAGTCTTTTCCCCACTAGGCCAACTCCTCATTCCAGAGGCCCACCCGCCAAGCTCCGGCACCACTGACCCTCCCCAGGTCCTGCTGCTGCACACCCCAGGCTTCCTCCTGCTGGGGCTGCTCCCCAAGTGCTTCCCCTTGTCCCCACCTGTCTCTTGTCCACGTGGCAAGTATCTCCTTGGACTCCAGGATCGGGCACTGCCATGCCTTCTGTTGTGCAGGCCTTCCTTGCCCTGGGTAGAAGAGTCTGCCCTTTCTTAAGATCCCCCACAGGAACCTGCACAGATGCCAAGTGTCAAACCTGGAATACTTTCCCACATGTGTGTGACTCCAAGGCCTCCTCCCCCACTTGATGGTGACCCCAAGGGGAGAGTCACCTGTGCCTATCACAGAGCCTGGCATTTCTAGTTGTCCATATATAGTTGTGAACTTGCTCTATAGACATAATAATTAATTGACCTGTTAACATGAGGTTATGCTTTTTGCACCTAAATCTATAGTCAGCTCTGTGTGTGGAGTTAGAACAGAGTCGAAACTCCTTCTAGTGTCTCAGACAGGGTTAGAACAATTTCCTGGTTTCAGCCACACGCTTTAGCCTGGATGGTGTAGCATCTACAAAAGAGCTAATTATACAACAGAGGGTAGCACAGGAAATGACTTTTAACTGTGACTCAAATTCTCCGTATCCCCTTGACAATACATCCTTACATGGTTAATCCCTGCCAACACAATATTGCAGAGAGGTTCAAGAATGAAGCCTACTAGATAGAGTGTAGCTTTTGCACTGGCACTAAGAGGACGGGCTCGGAATCAGAGAATCTAGGTTCTTACTGGCTTTCCTTGTAACCCTGAGCAAGTTACTTAATCTCTCTGAACCTCAGTGTCCCCGTTTATAAACTAACATTCCACAGAGTCATTATGAGGACTAAACAAATCAATTTGAATGAAGACTCAGAACAGTACCTGGCACATAGTCAGGTCGATAAATACGAATATCTTTTTGTTGTTGTTGTTGAGACAGGGTCTTGCTCTGTTGCCCAGGCTGAAATGTGGTGGTCGAATGCAGCTCACTGTAGCCTCAACTTGCTAGGCTCGCCAGGCGCAGTGGCTCAAGCCTGTAATCCCAGCACTCTGGGAGGCAGAGGCGGGTGGATCACGAGGTCAAGAGATTGAGACCATCCTAGTCAACATGGTGAAACCCCATCTCTACTAAAAATACAAAAAATTAGCTGGGCACGGTGGCGCGTGCCTGTAATCCCAGCTACTCGGGAGGCTGAGGCAGGAGAATTGCCTGAACCCAGGAGGCGGAGGTTGCGGTGAGCCAAGATCGTGCCATTGCACTCCAGCCTGGGTAACAAGAGCGAAACTCCGTCTCAAAAAAAAAAAAAAAAAACAAACTTGGTAGGCTCAGGTGATCCTCCCCTCAGCCTCCCATGTAGCTGTGACTACAGGCACATGCTACCACGCTCAGCTAATTTTTGTGTTTTTTGTACACATGGGTTTTTTGGTCAGGTTGCCCAGGCTGGTCTTGAGCTCCTGGGTTCAAGCAATCTGCTCACCTCAGTCTCTCAGAGTATTAGTATCCTTTTCTTTTTTTTTTTTTTTTTTTTTTTGAGACAGATTCCCACTCTGTCACCTAGGTTGGAGTGCAGTGGCATGATATCGGCCCACTGCAACCTCTGCTGCCCAAGTTCAAGCAATTCTGCCTCAGCCTCCCAATTAGCTGGGATTATAGGTGCCTGCCACTGTTACCTGGTTAATTTTTGTAGTTTTAGTAGAGATGAGGTTTCACTGTTTTGGCCAGGCTGGTCTTGAACTCCTTACCTCATGATTCACCTGCCTCAGTCTCCCAAAGTGCTAGGATTACAGGCATGAGCCCAGTGCCTGGCCAATGTTAGTACCATTTTTAAAGCTATTCATTCAGCCACTAGTTTAAATTCAAAACTTATTTCAACTGGGCAATCAGTATCAGTGTCTATCCTATGTTTTCTGTATAACAATGCTTAGAAATAAAGATAGATGTAATTAACATTTTAAACATTTATAGTAAGGATACACTAACATATTCCACAGGGCTAATTACTCTATTGTAACTATTTCATAAATTGCGTGGAAAGCCTGACAAGCCTCCTGGTCAACTTTGACAAAAGATTATGTGAGACAAAAGCCAAGGAAATACAAAATTAACATTGTTGTTACTCCTTATCAGACCACAGACAAAGCCAGAACGCCAACAGTCCAGAATGAAGGAAACAGGTTGTTGGCTTTTGATTGGAATTTCCTAGGATTGTTACCATGTAGTACAAGATTAATCTAAATGTTTCTTTGTGCATCAACAAACTTATGTGGAATGTATCAGAATAATAAAATAAAAGCTTAGGTTTCTGTGTGAACAAAACCGCTTTCAAAAATGTATCATTACCAGGCTGATTAAGAAAATACCACAGACTTAAAGGTTCAGTAGGCTTATAAATAAGTTTGCTGCTTACTGGGGGTGGGAGGAATACCCAGGCTAAATAAACAAACAAAAGTGCAGGAAAATCAAACATTTTCAAATGAGCTTTTTTCTTTAAGTAGGTGTAATTCAAATCCAGTCATACGCTAGGACTACCCAGTATTTTCAAGATAGTGCATGCTTGGGCATTTTAAACCATAGCACCAAGCTATTACCATTGCCACCTCAACAACCAAACTTTAGAGCACACGCTGTACACTGACTCACTCCATCCCCCCAGCAGTACCCTCCACAGCTGGTAAATGGATATTCCAAGCAGAAGGGAGAAACCTACAACATACCACAAATAGGTACCTATTTTTGCCCTGATATGTCACAGTCAGAGAAAAGGGCAAAATTCAAGCAGCTGACCAATACTATTTCAACAACAGGATGTTCCCAGGGAGACTGTGGCAAAAGATGTCTTTCAGAGTATATGTAATTCCACAAAAATAGCAGTTAAAACCAGTAAGGCATCAGGCAGAATGAATGACAATTTCAGGTTAGAAATAACCAAATGCTCAGCCTCTAATTTGTTTTCTTCTGTTTTGAGGCATAAAACAGAGGAATAAAGAGTGCACTGGAAATTCGGGGAATGCATTTCAAATCTTTCTTCCTCCACCTCCTCCTCCTCCTCCTCACACACACACACACACACACACACACACACACACACACACACATTTTTTCTTTCTCTCTCTCTCTCCTCTTCCACCCTCCTTCTCCACCTCCTCCTCTGTGTAAAAGGCCTTTAATTAGCTCACATCCTATCCTGACTAGGGCTGCCTAATACATTCTGACACCAGCCTGTTGGCCAGGCAGTGGGGTCTAAGTGCAGGCCTGATTAGCAGGATCCCAGCGGATCCCCTGCCGCTCTTATCTCCACAGATGCCTGATGAGTTTGGTATCTTCCTTCCAGCCCTCCCAGGAAGCTGCCCCAGCAGGTGCCCATTGGCAATAGTTTTGTGTTACCGGCCTGAATGAATGATCCCCGCAGGAGCTGCCGACTGTTTCCACAGACACAGAAGGCAGTCAAAAGTCCACTGCGTGAACTTGGAATGACCCCAGCTGCAGAGTCACTGGCGGGTTCATCGGGAGGGCAGGCACGCTTTATTAAACAACTAATACTCTTCACAGATAACTTTCCGAAAAAGCAAAAGTGTTAACTCTTTGCAATCTTGCTCTGACAAAACACTTCAGCTGTGGCAGGGCTCCCTGTGTGACTGAGAGTCTGAACCCAAATGGGGGCTGTGAGACGGAGGACCGGCGCCAGCAGGGACCATGATTTCATCTGGCCTGAAGGAAGGCTGGACTCAGTCACCATTTGGTCTACTTTTTTTTTTTTAAGTGTTCCAGATTAAAGTAAAAAGGCAAAGACCAAAGGTTTCGAACAGCTACTCTAGTGAGGACAGTATGACCGGGAGTTGGCCTGACAGTTACAGGCCCCAGCCAGGCCAGCTCCTCTGCACCACCAGAACAAGAGCGTGTTCCCTGGCTCGTTCTGCCACATGCCTGTGCAGCCTCAAAGACATGCGTGGGCTACCGTGGGGCTTCCACTCTAAGTTACCGGGAGAGAAAAGCACTAAGGTACTAAGCTGTGAAAAAGGCAATTGCAAGCTCTCATCATTTATGGGGCTGGTGGGGACGTCGTTTTGTTGGCAGCAGCCAGATGCTGTGCAGTGAGTTCTTTTTAGAAGGAAGATTCAGAGGCCAGGCACAGTGACTCATGCCTGTAATCCCAGCACTTTGGGAGGCCGAGGCAGGTAGGTCACTTGAGGTAGGGAGTTTGAGACCAGCCTTACCAACATGGAGAAACCCTATCCCTACTAAAATTACAAAAAATTAGCTGGGTGTGGTAGTGCACGCCTGTAATCCCAGCTACTCTGGAGGCCAAGGCAGGAGAATCACTGGAACCTTGGAGGTGGAGGTTGCGGTGAGCCGAAGTTGCGCCCATTGCACTCCAGCCAGGGTAATGAGCAAAACACCATCTCAAAAAATAAAAATAATAAAATAATAAAGACTGATGAGAAAATATATGCTAGGCAAGGCTTACACTCTACTACTTTTCTCTTCCTCACTCCTGTGAAGCAGGTGCCCCCAAGCTGCTGGCCCAGTGTCAACGATAATACTAAATCTGTAGCCAGAAGGCCGGGCTTTGAGGGCTGGCCCTGCGACCAATTATCTCTGAGAACCTTAAAGGGTCTCAGTTTCTCTACCTATAATTTGAGATGGCTAATGGCTGACCTTAAGGTTCTTTCCCAAATCTGCTATCCAAAGAGTTTCTACTGAAGTATCAGAGATTAGAAAAGACAGCATCTGGGAAAAGCTATTGCCATGTTCTGCTGGAATAACTATGAAAAGTTTTAGGGTTGAGACATCTCTTAGCAAGAATACAAGATGGGGTTAGATGGCAAGGCAGGAGTTAGAGAGTTTAAGTTTTATGAAATATTATTAAAACTAGGCTTCTTGGCTGGGCACAGTGGCTCACACCTGTAATCCCAGCAGTTTGGGAGGTCAAGGCAGGTGGATCACGAGGTCAGAAGATCAAGACCACCCTTGCCAACATGGTAAAACCTGTCTCTACTAAAAATGCAAAAATTAGCTGCGTGTGGTGACCCGTGCCTGTAATCCCAGCTACTTAGAAGACTGAGGCAGGCGAATCCCTTGAACCAGGGAGTCAAGAGGTTGCGTGAGCCAAGATCATGCCACTGTACTCCAGCCTGGCGGCAGAGTGAGACTCTCTCTCAAAAACAAACAACTAGGCTTCTCACCAAATTCAATTTTTTAACATAAGTTAGATATGGTTCACTGTTGTTTTTTTACCTTTTACAGAGAAACAAGTGGGAAATTCTCCCTGTGTTTAGTCCTAAGAACTTTTATCTCTCCATATAATTTATTCACCGAGGCACCTCAGTTTGCCGCATTAATTGATTTCTAAGCAACTCTGTTGTAGCAATCCTACAACTTTCACTTGCTGATTCTACTGGGCACAAAATCCAAACAGACTTGTAAAATGTCTCTGGCTTTCCCCTATTGCTTTGTTTCTTGGTGACTGTAGAACTGGAGATTTTCATGACCCACTGAGACTGCAGAACCAAGCATTCACACAATCTGGCATGGGTGCTAGGGAAGCAAGGTCCTCTTAGAAGCAAAATGTTTCACAGCTGTCTTCACGGCGTTAGAAGCTCTTCTGGCTCTCCTTTGAGAAGGCAGGAAAAGAGTGGGCTCAGAGTTTGTGAAGCCTGGGCACCAGCCCCTGGTTCTAACACTGATTGCATGAACTTGGCAAAACCTTTTAACCTGTATAACTTAATTTCCCATCACTGGAAGGGAAGTGATAATCATACCTGACCTGCTGGCCCCACTGGGATGTTGCAAGGTTAAATTATCTCACAGAGACATGAAAGTGCTTTAATTCCTGAAGGAGGAAACAGTGCTTTCTAGAGCAGCAGTGTGGTCTTTGGAAAAGAGCCTGGGGCTGTAAAGGAGCCCTGAGTCCTGGTCCTCTTCCACAGCTCCCTGGTTTGACCCTCCAGAAGTTAATTACCTTCACTGTGACTCAATATCTTCATCTGTCAAATGGGGATAATACTTGACTCTTTAATGCATAAGTTTGTGAAGATTAAATAATAACAGGAAGATGCTACAAAGGCTGAATTCCTATAAAACTACAAGGTACCATTAGTGCCTCTTCTTTTTAACTAACTTTGACATGATCCTTGCTAATTTCAAAGTTACCAATAAAGATAAAATTACCTCAATGGCCACAACATCCTGCTTTGAACATTACAATGGGAACAAAACTGAGACAAGGGGCTGTTTTGGGAGGCATGTTCTGCTTAATTTTCATTTCAGGGAAAACAATTAAAGTTAAGGTTTCCAAACCAATGTCTTATGATATAAATTCAATAACTTGCAGGAATGTTTAAACATTTTCCTCTAATAAAGCAAACAAATATTTCCCCTAAATATTCTTTTAATTCATTAGATTAAGAGAAACTAGGGTTTCCTCTCTTTCCCCTAAACCAGTTTCCTGCTACCTTAAGCCAAGCCTGGGTCCTAACAGTAGTGCACACCTGGGCTCATTAGAGCCAAGTCATTATCTGCTAAGCGCTTGCTGTGCCCCAGTTCTATGCTAGACCTGAGACATGGGGAAGCGAGGAGAAGAAATAGGATCCTAAAAGTCAATGTCCTTTTCCGGTCTATATTGCTATAGCACGATTTGGCTAGTCACCAGCTTACAGATATGTTTGGGGGGAAAGTTGTAAATCAACTTTTAAAAAGTTTGTTTGGGCCGGGTGCAGTGGGTCATACCTGTAATCCCAGCACTTTGGGAGGCTGAAGTGGGTAGATCACCTGAGATCAAGAGTTCGAGACCAGCCTGGCTAACATGGTGAAACCCCATCTCTACTAAAACTATAAAAATTAGCCGGGCATGGTGGCAGGTGCCTGTAATCCCAGCTACTCAGGAGGCTGAGGCAGGAGAATTGCTTGAACCTAGGAGACAGAGGTTGCAGTGAGCCGAGATTGCGCCATTGCATTCCAGCCTGGGCGACAAGAGCAAAACTCCATCTCAAAAAAAAAAAAAAAAGGTTTGTTTCCACAAAAAACAGAAATAGCTACAAAATTATACATTCATTAAATGTATACTGTATACCATGTGAAAAATGCTATGCCAGATAAAAGAGGGCCCACATGGATACAACCTGGGTCACTTTAATTTTCCTTACAATAACTCTTTATGGATTGTTACAGGGGAAATTGGCAAAAAAAAAAAAAAAAAAGTGTTGTCAGATAAAATCCTGCACCCCACCTCAGGCTTTAAAAGTCTACTCTGGGATGCAAATAAATACAGACCATTGCATTCCATCTTTTGTCTCAGGCCACTCTCATCCTTGAGAAACAGAATAAAGTATTCTCACCCTTGCCCACAGCACTTCTCTCCTGGAACTGTACAGTGTGCACAGATCCCACTGTAATACTTCTCTCCTCTGGATTCTCATTACTTACTCCTTCTCTGCCGTACCTGTTCCATGTCCTCACGAAAAGAAGGAAACATTATTTTGAGACAGAGTCTTGCTCTGTTGCCAGGCTGGAGCACAGTGTTGCAGTCTCGGCTCACTGCAACCTCAGCCTCCCGGGTTCAAGCGATTTTTTCCACCTCAGCCTCCTGAGTAGCTGGGACTACAGAAACGTGCTCAACGCCTGCCTAATTTTTGTACTTTTAGTAGAGATGGGTTTCACCATGTTGGCCAGGATGGTCTCAATCTCTCAACCTCGTGATCCACCCACCTCAGCCTCCCAAAGTGCTGGGACTGCAGAAGAAAACATTTTCTAAGTCTTTCTTTCTAACTGTCTTTCACAGTGCCCAACACCTAACTGGTGATGATAAATGTTTATAGACATTGGAGACAGGTGCACAAATGGTCACGCTTCAAGGTAAAATCCGGTCCCTGCTGTCACGGAAGCACATGGGAGCTCAGGGTGGGGAGAGATCACGTTCTTAACATGGCATGTGGGCTGGACCTTACAAATTTGGAGCCTCTGGCCAGAAATGGAAACAGGCACCCCAATCAAAGGCAAGACTGAGTATGAGTGTGAGGGAGAACAGCACAAGCACGGCTAGGGAAACGGCTGCACAGTCCACTCTCTGCCACATTCTCTTCACACTTTAAGCCTGACTTCCCCAGTGTGGCTCCTAGTTTTTGAGCTTATCTCAATCATCCTCATGTGCCTAACTAGAAAATTTCCTTGTTCTTAGAAATGGCACTGGAGGGCTTCCTCACTGGTGTGTAATAGAAAAGGAAAAGCGAAGCTGTAATTCCCCCTTGCCTGCTGGAGGTGAGTGCCTTTACTTATATCCAGGGACCAACTGTGCATCCACATTGCCTCTTCATGCCGTGGCCTCCCAAGTCAGGCCAGACACGCCATGATTTGGCTATGAGGAAAGCTAAAGCTAAGGAAAAGCCAGACTCTCACCCGCTTCTAGAAGGATCTTCCTTTTCCTCTTAGGGGGAATTCTCCCTCATCTCAGACACTGTAGAAATTACTTAATGTAATGTCCTGACATAAGCTTAAATTTTTCTCCCAACCATTCTCCACTTCACAAAAACTCTGCTACAAGAATTATTCTTGTCATATATTGTTCCTTTGTGAACTCTCAGATATATGACTCCGAAATATCTCATACAAATGGCAGCATGGTGAATGAACAATGCAACAAACCTCTAAGAGGGAAAGATACATTTTCTCTACCTCTGTTTTCTGAAACTCCTTCTGCAGGGAAGGACAGGCTAACAAGGCTCACATGCAACACTGGCAATGGAAAAGCCAACTATAATATGGAGACAATGTTGTGAATCTTAACCCGTAGTATCAAGATTCAAGAAGCACAGCTGTCCGTGAGTATCCACTGGGGATTGGTTCCTGGACATCCAGCAGACACCACCCATCCACAGATGCTAAAGTCCCTGATATAAAGGAGTGTGGTATTTGTATACAACCTACACACATCTTCCTGTATATAAATCATCACTAGATTACTTATAATGCATTATTTTACTATGCAAATGCTATGTAAATAGCTGTTATTCTGTATGCTTCAGGGAATAATGACAAGGGAGAAAATATGTACTTGTTCAGTGCAGACACAACTATCCTATTTTTTTTTGATCTGTGGTTGGTTAAATTCATGAATACAGAACTCACAGATACGGAGGGCTGACTGTGCTGCCCAGCAATGCTCCAGGAGTCAGCAGAGCTAGGAAGAAGTACAAAGCTCTACCACTTTTTGTCTGGCCATCTTGAGCAACGTTATTTACTTCCACTGAGTCTATGTTTCTTCATCTATAAAATGGTAAAAACTGCAACCTCTGTCTCCTAGGAGTGATAACAATAATAATGACAGACCGGGCGCGGTGGCTCATGCCTGTAATCCCAGCACTTTGAGAGGCTGAGGGGGGCGGATCACAAGGTCAGGAGATGGACACCATCCTGGCCAACATGGTGAAACCCTGTCTCTACTAAAAATACAAAAAAATTAGCTGGGCGTGGTGATGCATTTGGGAGGCTGAGGCAGGAGAATTGCTTGAACCTGGGAGGTGGAGGTTGTAGTGAGCAGAGATTGCACCACTGTACTATAGTCTGGGTGAC
Organism: Leontopithecus rosalia; assembly: GCA_028533165.1. Taxonomy (NCBI): domain Eukaryota; kingdom Metazoa; phylum Chordata; class Mammalia; order Primates; family Cebidae; genus Leontopithecus; species Leontopithecus rosalia. The sequence continues at coordinate 11,131 of JAPYYA010002855.1, forward strand.
AGTGCAAGACTCCGTCTCAAAATAATAATAATAATGACAATAATAACAGCATCTAGCTAGTTTTAGGCTTACAGAAAGGATCAAAGATATGTAAATGCCTTACCAACAACTAAAAATCAAGACAAACATACAGTGGTATTATTCTTCTTCCAATAAGGAATGATGAAGCTCTAACAAGTTAATCATATTGCTTTGTACCTCCAAGAAGCAAACCATAGTTCGGTTCAACAGAACTAAATTTAACACTCTCAGGAATAACACTTTAACCCCAACATTCTCCCTCCGGCTTCTTAATTCAAGCAATGGTGTCACTAAGCATCTGAAAGCCAATCTGCTAGCAGAAGTGAGAGACAAAAAAAATCTACAAAATTTGAAAAGCTACAGGACAGTCTAAGTGGAAAAGGGTAAGGAAAGAAAGGGACTATTGGGGACAATGACTTTATTTTCTGCCTGTAATTGATAGTGGGAATGCACACCTCTCCCTAATTCTGGGTACTCTGCCCTGAAAATTAAATACGATTATTTTGAAATGACATCCTAGTTGTTTAAAAATGCTTAAAGAAGTGAAGTTCAGGAAACAGCTTAAAGAAATTACAGCTTAACACTTAGCATTTAGAGGAAGACAGCCATCGGGGAAAGTGGTCTGAAGATCACTCTCAGCTTATACCAAAGAGGTCCAAAGCTCTGCTCTGCTCCCTGGGCCAAACAGGAGGAAAGGCCTGGGGACTGTACATCCCACATGATTTAAATTTGAAGAAATCTTGGATCAGGAACATCAGGTGGGTCAGCTTACTCAAATGCTTTTGAGTCACACATTTTCTGTTTGAATGAAAGAAAATCTCCCAATCCTCTTCTCTCATTGCAACTGTTTTACACTAGATTAGAGACTTCCAGATAGTAAAGATTAATTTGGAAAGCTTAGAAATTACAGTTGGAGGATGGGTGAGGTGGGTTATGCCTGTAATCTCAGCACTTTGGGAGGCCGAGGTGGGAGGACCACAAGGTCAGGAGTTCGAGACCAGCCTAACCAACATGGTGAAACCCCGTCTCTACTAAAAATACAAAAATTAGCCGGGCGTGGTGGCAGGCACCTGTAATCCCAGCTACTTGGGAGGCTGAGGCAGGAGAATGGCTTGAACCTGGGAGGTGGAGGTTGCTGTCAGTCAAGATCCAGCCATTGTACTCCAGCCTGGGCAACAAGAGCGAACTCCGTCTCAAAAAAAAAAAAAAAAAAAAAAAAAATTACAGCTGGAAAATTCCAGGGCCCAACACAGAGGACTGCTTGAGCTTTACTTTTAAATAATAATGTTGCTTCCAATGGCTTGTGGTTTTGCTTCTACAATGTTTTCAGTTTGGTAAAAGATTATACCTGAGAAGTTGCATTGTGTAGAGGAAAAATAGAGGCTGCCTCCCAAATTAATTTTTTTCTAAAACTTCTAGCTCCAATAGTGAGTCGTTATTAAACTTAAATCAAGGTTCCTGATGAGTCTAATTTTTCTCATCTGAAAAATGGGCTTAATCCTCCCTCCCTCCCTCCCTTCCTTCCTATTGGGCACGTGAAAGCTACATGAGACAGCATAGGGCAAGATCCTAGGCGCATATTTGACATAATAAATGATGGCTATACTTTTCACATCGCTTTCTGATTTTTTCTTTCTTTTTTTTTGAAACAGACTCTTGCTCTGTTGCTCAGGTTGGAGTGCAGTAGCACGATCTCGGCTCACTGCTACCTCCGCCTCCTGGGTTCAAGCAATTCTCCTGTTTCAGCCTCCTGAGTATCTAGGATTGTAGGCATGCACCACCACACCCAGCTAATTTTTGTATTTTTAGTATAGGCAGGGTTTTGCCATGTTGGCCATGCTGGTCTCGAACTCCTGACCTCAGCTGATCTGCCTGCCTCGGCCTCCCAAAGTGCTGGGATTCCAGGCATGAGCCACCAAACCCAGCCTGCTTTCTGATTTTTAAGCGTGATACTGACCAAGATATTCCCTCTTTCTCCTAAGAATATACTTTGATTTAGCTTTTCTTCAAGATAGAGACAGACTGAAAGAACAATTGTAAGAGAGAAAGAAATTTTATTTTTTTATTTTTTATTTATTTTTTTGGGGGGGAGGAAGGGGGGAAGGAAGGAAGGGAGGGAGGAAGGAAGGAAGGAAGGGAGGGAGGGAGGGAGGGAGGGAGGGAGGGAAGGGAAGGAAGAAAATCAAGCAATGAGATATTGCCGACCTGGATCTAGAGGTTTACAAGTTGATTTCTTTCTTTTTTTGAGAGAGGGAAAGAAAGAAAAAAAAATGAGTAAAGGAGAGGAAGAAATAGGACGAGAAAGAGGGAGGGTGAATGAAAATATTGCTTTATTCTGAAAAAAAAAATGGGTA
>JAPYYA010002857.1:0-13504 GCA_028533165.1 Leontopithecus rosalia
GAATGTTCATTGCAGCACTATTTACAATAGCAAAGACCTGGAACCAACCCAAATGCCCATCGATGATAGACTGGACTAGGAAAATGTGGCACATATACACCATGGAATATTATGCAGCAATCAAAAATGATGAGTTCGTTTCCTCATCATGGATGAATCTGGAGAACATCATTCTCAGCAAACTCACACAAGAACAGAAAATTAAATACCGCATATTCTCACTCATAGGTGGGTGATGAAATATGAGAACACTTGGACCCAGGGAAGGGAGTACTACACACTGGGGTCTGTTGGGGGAATGGGGAAGGGACAGTGGAGGGAGTAGCTGTGGTGGGGTAGCCTGGGGAGAGATGCCAGGTGTGGGTGGGGGGCACGAAAACACACTGCCATGTGTGTACCTATGCAACTATCTTGCATGTTCTGCACATGTACCCCCAAACCTAAAATGCCATAATAAAAAAAAGAATGATGCTAGTGTGCCCACTGCAGCCCGCCCCAGTTCTGAAAATGAACCATCACTGCAGCACAACCTGGGGGCCAGATCCCCTTCTATTACTAAGCAGCTCCTGCACTTCCTCTGTCCAGCATCTCCCTGAGGCCTGAGTTCATGGAAACAATGAACTCAGTACATGGTCACCACTCGGTAAGTTTTGTAGATAGTAATGATGATGATGATAGTAACAGCTATGAATTACTCTGTGCCAGGCACCAGGCTTAGAACTTTCTATGGATTATCTCAGTAGATTCTTACAAAAGACCAAATGCAGTAGGTACTTTTTTTATTGCATTTTAGGTTTTGGGATACATGTGAAGAGCATGCAAGATTGTTGCATAGATAGACACATGGCAGTGTGATTTGCTGCCTTCCACCCCATCACCTATATCTTGCATTTCTCCCCATGCTATCTCTCCCCAACTCCCCACACCACACTGTCCCTCCCCTATTTCCCCCCGAAAGACCCCAGTGTGTGATTCTCCTCTCCCTGTGTCCATGTGTTCTCATTGTTCAACACCTATCTATGTGTGAGAACATGCAGTGTTTGATTTTCCGTTCTTGTGTCAGTTTGCTGAGAATGATGGTCCACACTTTCGAAGTGAGAAAACTAAGGTGCTGGGAAGTTGGGTATTGCCTTTAAATGAATGAACTAACACAAAGCTGGTCTTCTCCGTCAGAAAAATCATCAAAGCAGCCTCTCTTGGCTGTGGCTAGACCATGGCCACAGTCCTCGATATCCCACCTTGGGCATTATCAGAGTTAGGGCAGGGCAGCTGGACAGCAGAGTGGGCCTCTCAGGTAACAGCACAGCCTCTGACTGCCTGGTCCCTATTCTGAGCTTCTGAGGAGGCTGCTGTAGGAGTTGACTGGTTCAGCACGTGCACAGCTTTTTAGTCTGTGAAGGGCCCTGCAGGAACAGGAACTACACACCCCACTTTCCATCAGCACCTGCCTTGCATTTGGCATCCAACCCTCCTCTGGTTTAGGTGGACTTTGTGGCAGGAGGCGGTGGGGTAGTGGGAGGTGAGGGGTTGCTCCAGCACCATGGACAGCTCTCCGCATCAGTGCCACAAATCAGGGTGCTCTGTTCTAAGTACTGTTTCCTCATGGAATACATCTGGATTCGGATGTTTTTAGTTCTCCATCCCAGCTTCCATGCCCAGTGGCCCATTTGGTTGCTCTGACAATGCCATAATGTGGAGGCCACTATTGGGGTTGATCACAACTTGGCGGCATCAGGAGAGTGCGTTATGAGCCTTGTGGGGTGGTTTACAGGTTGGCCTCAGCTACCGGACAATTCATTGGGGTTTTGAGTTGCTGCTATATAAGTTGTGTTCATTTTCTGAAAAACTTACTTGTGAGGGACTGCCTTCTCTGCCAACTCAGACTTTCAATAATGTCTAATTTTATTTGATGTCAACTAATGTAATATGATCACACCTAATTTGATCTTATTAACTTTGATGAGGTTCAATTAGCAAACGTCAGGCACCATTTCCAAAATGCACAAATGTTGCCAATGGGGAGCATCATGAGGTCAGACAGGACTGCGTTAGAAGGCTTTGTCTCTCTAGTTCCCTCTCCTAGCAAACTCTGAAGACCTGCTGTGCAGTTGGCAGAGGCTGCTGATGTCCTGGTCTTTGGGAGATAAGAAGGGCACCAGCTTGAGTGATGGCTGGCAAGCACACAGCAGAGAGGCCGGGGCAAGGCCCTCTTCCCATTGGGGATTGGCATGCACATCCGCAAGATCAGGCTGGAGACTAGATGAGTCTGAGTCCCCCCACCCACCCTCTGTTCCAGCACAGAACTGTGTACTGCTGCATCTAACCCATGCCATGTTCCCGGGACAACCTCTTCTAAATTTTATGCTGTGCACTTAATTCCCAGAGAAGCTAATACATCCATACAACCTGTATGTTCACAGATGTGAATGGGTTAAGGAACCCCTTGCTTCTAAGTTCAGTTTCATGGCAGATTCCAGGAGAATTCACAGCCATGGGCTTATCTGGGACACTTTACCACTCATCACTTGGACTTGAGCATTTGCTTTTTCCTTAGTAAACAAACTAAAGCTTTTTATTAACACAATTCATCATGGAATAAAATGCAGAATTCATTTTTTAGGATAAGATGAACGAGGCTTCTAAAAGAATTCAAACTTGAGTAGGAAGCTGGACCCTGACATTTAGAGACATGCTGGTGGCAAGTTTTAAGAAGCATGGGATGGAAGTGACTTGCCACCCAGGTAGCAATGACATTTTTACTTTCTAATAGGAGAGAGCGAAGTCTAGAGGTTACCATGGAAAATTGACCAAGAGAGCAGAGGGGAGGTTTGGGACCTCCTCAGCCTTTAGGGACCTTCAGACTTGGAGAGTACTGCCCTGGACCCCTGTTCTCTGCATGTCCAGTATACTTCAGCTCACTGCCTGTTCCAGGACACTCCAGGACCAGGTGATCCCACTGTCTTGCCACAAGTTTGTCTCTACAAAAGCCCTACTTTGAGCTGATATCAATGTTCCCATGAGGGAAGTCAGGCTTGGTCTCAGGAAGGGCTCTCTAGCCTAAGATTCAATTTTCCTTGGCGGTAACCTAGGGTCTCCCCATTTATTCTACAGTTGAGGAAGCCAAAATTGGGGTTGGCTGGCTGGCCAGTATTAAGAGGCCTAGCTGTGAGCTCTGGGGTCCCATGACTAATTCAGAGACTTTGGAAGATGTCTCAACTCTCACAATCGGGGTGCACAAGCACTTCCTTGGTGATTCAGTTATCCTGGTTTAAAGGTAGTCACAGCCTCCTTCAAACCTCCTGGCACCGAGGGTGAGTGGCAAGTGCCTCACATGGGTGGTGGAGAGGAAAGTGGCCAATGGGATTGAAGAGACTTTGGTTTCAATCCTTCTCTGCCAAATCTTTATACACCCTCCTAAGTGGCAGTTTCCTCACCTATGAAAATGGGAAATGAATGTCTCCATTACTCTAGGGCTCAGGTTTTGAGGCAATGCCCATAGCATGCCCACCAAGGTGTAGCACTCATTGGGACAGTAGCCATGGACAAAGCCTGGTGAGGATTCCCACCACAGCTCAAGCTGCCTGTGAGCCTCCCCATCCCACACAGAGAATGTCCCATCTCCCACTTGCCAAGCAGTAGGTGAGGCCTGTTCATCCTCATTACCATACATGAGATGCTAGAGCCCAAAAACTTCCATCAACCTCTCCACACCTCTGGGGCCAGCCTACACTCCCTCCCTGAGGGATTAACCCAGAGCCTGGAAGGACTCATCCCAAGCAAGAGATCTTTTCTCAAACTTGTCCCTTTTTCAAGTCCCAGATCTTTCAGCCTAAACCCAAGAACCTTGAAAGGGAGACCAGGGTCACCAAGGCCCTACACAACCACACCCAGCTGATGGAGGACACTATTTGGGTCGTCTGATAGTGGCTGGCATCTGCCTCTGCCTTTCTTCCCTGCACATCGTGCCCACACCTACCCAGCAGGCAGAGGAGACCCCATGGCACAGAAGTGCCCTGGGAGCCAGCAAAACCCAGGAGAAACACACAAACATCCTGGGGCATGGTTCTGTCTTCACACAGTGTGACTCAACATGTTTGACTGTGCTTCACATCCTCCCACCTGCAGGTTGTGTCTGTGTTGGCTACTTTGTGTGTCTCTGTGTAATTCTTATAAAATATTAATTTTAGGGAAAACATGAGTGAATTGAAATATATTCTTAAATAATGAAATCTCAGTATGTAAATCAAATAGAGTAATAAAACATATCATAGTAATGATGGCAAACATAGAGGATGCTGTTTCTGAGAAGGGCCAACATGCAGGAGATGACAACTGGAAGTCCCATCTGGGAGTGTTCCAGGCCCCTGTTGGCTCTGGCTAAATCAAACTCGCCAGGACCAGGGCAAAGAACCGAGTGCAGAGCAGGGCTGCTTTGAGGATAAGGTGTGCTGACTCATGTTCACTTTCCAATTTCATTGCAGTTCCTGAGATCTTGATTCACAAACAGGGGTTGTCTGGCTTCCTCTGTTTGAGAAGACTATGTTCCTATTACTGTTGATGCTAAAAAGCAGAGACAGAAAACCCACTAAGAACCAAGGGGGGAAGCGAGTGAGAAGGTGGGTGGGGCCATCAGCCCAGGCCCTCTGTGCTTCCACAGGGTGCAGGCAGAAGAGCATAGTGAAGCCAGGGGCAGAGGAGGCAGTCACTGAATCCACTCAGTCAGGTGGTCCTGTCCTTGTGGCTCCCAGGTGTCCCTGGTCTGATGGTTTATTTAGTTGATGGTGACAGAGCCTGCCTCTGGAGAGTCCAGTGAAGAATATTATTTAGAGGATGTGGGAAGCTTACAGAATTGAAGGACAAGCTGGCCATTGAAGCTGAGACAGACAGAAATGCAGGGGTCCAGAGAGCACAGCTCAGGATCACTCCCTGGAGGCTCCCACCTTCACTCATCCAAGTTCCTGTAGAGAGTGTCTGATGAGTCCAACTCAGGTCATGAGTGCAGCCTTTGAAACTTCTTAGCTGAGGGGGACAGGGAGCAGATATGTTCTCATTGAAAAAGCAGGTAGTGTGACCCACAGAAGGAAGGAGGCTGGGCAGGGAGAAGGGCAGATTCTTGCAGAAATGCTAAAGGTGTCTTTCTCACAGAGACTGGAAACTGTGTCCTTCCAGGAAGCCTTAGTGCTTCTCAGGAGGCTCTAATTTCCCATTTCTCCATTTTTCCTGAACCAGGGAAGGGCCGTTCAACAGCTCTGCATCTGTCTGTCGTGCCTGTTTATCTGGGAAGAGCTATGGGCATACACAAACATGGGGGTTCTTCCAAACCTTGGGGAGAGAGGCTTTGTGAACAGCTGAAAAAGCACGGTTATTTTACAGGTAGTCATTCTCTAGACACAATTCAAAAATAAGTTCCACACATTTCTGCCCTAAACAGGAAAGACTGACCCTGGTCAATGTTTTAGTTGCCTTGATGACTGCAAGCCGTGAACTCATGGAACAATAAAGTAATCGGTCTCTGGGACCCAGGGAAGTAGCTCCATGTACCTGCCCTTATTTGCTGGGCATTTTGGTTTCTCAGATCTGCTGCTCAGTTTCCATCCTCTTCCTTCCTGCCAATGCCTCTAGCATGTCTCTCCTGCAAGCAGCAACCACTTTCCCTCTTCCATTCTCTACTCTTCAGCCATCATCTGGCTGGACTTTTCAGAACAGACTGCAAAGGAGAATAACCTGGCTGAGTCTGAGGGTGCACTCACGTGCAAAGTTGCAAGCTTTACTGTACCCATCTTGGCAGATGTTGGCTCCTAGGAGTGCTTTCTCATTTGGGGATCTGATGTGCCCTCTGATGAGGTGGGCTCGCTGTCTGGGCTGGTGGCATCTAGCAGCACCTCGTCACTTCCACATAGGTAAGCACCCTGGCTGCACTCGATGCTTTGACAGATGGGGACTCCACAATTCTATGTATCAGATGATCTTTAATCTCTGGAGGTTTAAGAATGTGCGGGAGAGATACTGTCTGGACTGGCCACATACTGCATCTAAGTCAGTGAGAGAAAATAATGTGGGGCCTGTTTGCTGGGACTGGACACCTCCATAATCACATGCTCCATGATAGGCAGGCAGGAGGTCTAGTTTTCTACCTCTGGGATGTGAGTGTGCAGTTTCAGAATGAGAATAGTCCACCTTTGTTTGGAAAAGAGAAATGAAATCAGATGCAGCAATTTGATATCCACTAAGATAACATCTTAATCGCAAACACTCTTCTGTTTTTAAGAAATGTTCATGTTATCTATGCTAGGTTAAAAAACCTGAATATTCAACAGCATGGCACTGACTGAAGAAATACTGGCACACTCTGGAACCCTTGCAGACCAGTAATTGGCATGGGAACATGCCTATGCAAAGATGTGTATTGAAATTAGAAGAATACAACATCGTGGAACAGATGTGACAAGATGCATGATCAAGAGCCACAAGACTGCTCCTGCCTCTGCTCCACATGCCAAGACCATTGTGGAGCAAGCCTGGGGGATCACTCAGATTCTGATGTAGGCAGCCATGGTGTCACCTAGGGACCAGGTTTCCATAGGTAAGCCCCACCTCCTCCAAACCTAGATGCGCTTCCTGGAAAAGGCGAGCAGATGAAAGTCTTGTAGATGAAAGAACTCACTCCCCAAGCCCATAGGCCTTTGTCCTCCACCCATGGACTGAAGCACCTTGTTAGATGGGGGCTGCCCACAGCCAGGGCTGGGGGAGAACCTGCCATGGAGCAGGTATCAGTAAATGACTGCTGACTGTCACTGTCCCTACTTGGGGGCCAGTGGGGGATCTGACACATCTCACCCGCCCTTTGTAAAGTGATTATTAAAAACATCAGCTATCTAACAAGGCATAGGTTGCTTAGTTATATAATTTAACATTTATATTTTAAAAGGCAGCCTTGAAGAGCATCTTTGTAAAGGATGTACAAAACCTGTCACGTTCTTTGTCACACAGATTGACTCATGTGCCATGTAGCCATTTAACGAAACACTGGCATTTACCAGATGTAAACTTATTAGCAGATGACAACTAGCAATAATGTGCTAGATGTGCACATTGATTTATCCACTGAATCATGAATATGACCATCTCTCTGAGTGCATCAAAAGATACACAACATGAGATGCCAATTTATTTCTATGAGTTCGTGATCAGGTGGTCAGGGCAGGGAAAGAAGAGGAAAAACTTTAAATCATGGTCCTTTATTCTTAGACACCTTTATCCTACATACACAAGGGACATATATGGCTGGAATCATGGAAACAAAGCGGATACAAGTGAAAGTAACTTTAACTGATTTACCCAGGATTGCCTAATTCAAGTGCTTCAGAGAAGAGCATGAGAACTGGGTGTCTTCAGGACGGGTGTGCATCTAGGAGCAGAGTGTGTGTTCATCAGTGGGGAGGAGCAAGGCCTGGGGCAGGGGATACTGGGGCTGCTGTCCCAAAGGCCAGAAGTGTGGCCCTGAACCCCCCAGACTTCACTGAGGCACCCCTTGACCACTTAAACTGGAATAAACAGCTTTCACCAGACTCCTCAAACACCACACAGGCTCTCTATGTCCTCGAGGGCCCCTGAAGAGCCACAGTCCCCTCACATTCTGGTGAAGGAGCTGGTGCTGCCTCCTGCCTTTCCCCACAAGGGATCCTGCAGCTCATCCCCCACAGCCTCAGTTTCCCTCTACAGAACCTCCACACAGATGTCTTCCAAGGCCGACAATACTGGGAGGCCTGTGGCCCAGAACCAGCTGAGAGGTTCCGTGGCGGTTTCTCCGATGGTCTCCCCACAGTGGAAATGCCCACTTCTATTCTGTGCCCTGAGAACAGCTGTCAAGCCAGCATGAGTTCCCGGTCAGAACTTTTCCATTCAGCCCCATGTTTGTTGCTGTTTTAATGGACATTGCCTGGCTATTAAATCTCCTGATGAACTCAAGTTGAAAATGACCTGTTCCAATATTCACCCTTTCAGTAATCACTGACTTAATTTTCTCAGTCTGAGTGATAATTTATGAGTTAAACAAGGACAGATCTGAGGCAAGAGGCTGCACCAATTGGGAAATGCCTGAGGATGATGTTTTGGGGAAGTTTTGGGATTCCCCTAGGACTGCGCCGGCCCAGGTCATGAAGGGAGCTAGTGCCAGACACCGAGTAGGGACCTTCTGGCTTCTGGGCAGACTGCTCTGTCCCTGAACCCGGCCTGCCATGTACCCCTGTGCAGTCATACCAAGACCTGTGCTTAGAAGGGCCCCAGAATAGTTTAATGTTCTGCTGCTGCCATCTGGAAGCTCATGATTTTGAACAAAAAAAAAATCCACGTTTAACCACTTGGCCCTACACATTATGTGGCCTGCCCAGCTGTCAGTCTGGGGCCATGGTGCTGGCCTCCCTCACACACCGAAGGTTGCTGGAGTCTTGGCTAACTTGTTTTGACTCTTTTGTGAGGCCCACATCTGAGATAAATACTCAAGCACCCCCGACGCTAACTCCCCCGACTCTACAGCATGATTCTGTCCCTTCTGCTGGGGGAGGGTCCTCGTGTCATCTGTGTTTTGGGAGAGGTCAAAGGAGCCTGGGTTCTAGTTCTTTAGTTATCCAGAGTGAGGGTCTTACCTGTTCCCAACCCAGGTCCCTGTGGCTGCTTTACAGAAAGGAAGAAGTGGCCACTTCAGCCACACAGCAGCATTTCCAGCTCAGTCCAGGCAGAGCTGAGCCCTACCATGCACCTCTGCAGATTCTGGTGGGAATCCTTAACTAAGCATAGATGAGTCCTCAGGGCATACTGCATCCTGCCTCTGCCTCGTGGGGTACACCTGCATCAGACCTAGCCCTTAGTCTTTCCTGTCTCAGCAAAGGGCATCCATGCAGCCCAAGGCCTCACTTGCTGGGTCCCAGCCTCCCCAGTGAGGACAGGATGGCTGTATCCAGGGTGAGCTGTGAGTGTCTGATCCAGCAGTGTTTCCCCAGAATGCCCACTCCAGGGGCATTGCCCCTTTGAGCAAGCCTCTTTGAATTGGGCTGTGACACTGAGCAGTGGAAAACACTTTAAATGAACACAGCCCTTCACACAGTCCTGCCCCAGCAGGGACCCCAGTCCCCTGGTCAGTGTCCTATTTATCTCTCCTGGACCCCTCTGCCCTCCAGGAACTTCTAACTTGTTCCCCCAGGACTTTGGAGCAGGCAGTGAGGTTTATTTGTTAAACTTTCAGAGCATGAACATCTTGCCTGTGGGTATTTTTCCTTTAGGCACAGGACAGAACATGGATAAATGAGGTTAATTCATCCAAACTGAAGTGGAGACAGTGTCATGCAGTGGTGGTCCCTGCTGACAACACTGATGTGGGAGGCCTGTGCACTTTCCAGGAATAACAGCCACCAATGCTTACTCAGCACCCACCATGGGCAGGTGCTGTTCTGATCCACATTCAAGCCCTATAAATTAGGTACAGTAGAGGAAACTGAGGCACAGAGAGGTCAAGACAGCTGCTCAAGGACACATAGCTGGTAAGGGTCAGAGCCAGGATTCGAATCTAAATATTCTGACTCCCAGCCACTACACGTCACTGTACTCAGTGCTGTCTCTAAAGAGCTAATCTGGCTTCAGGGCTGGCAGCCTCAGCCAGCTGCCCCATGGCTGCCCCAGGACTTTAGGGATGGCAGGAGGGGGTGACTCCAGGGAGCTGGTTGGATGGTTGACCCCATTGTGTTGTTTCAATAACAGTGCATCCTGGCTGACAGGTAACATGACTTAGATGCCTCCTCTTGTCACTGGCAGCCAGTGACCTCAGGATAGAAAAGGACAGGTTCTGGGATGAATGATGGAGAACAAAACGCACACTGCAGAGAGGGACTGCAGGAAACAGGAAGATATACAGAGATTTTTAAAATCTGTTAATCTCTTTAAAGTGACAGAAGATACTGCATCCATGAAAACAGTGCATAATGCTGTACAGTGTGTACATCCATGTCTGTGCTTCGTGGCTGCATGTGGTGCTGGATGCGCTGCACCTCCACCAGCAGGGCTGTTCTGCTCCCTTCTCAGATCTCCTGAAAGGGATGAGGTACTTGCAGCCACCTGGAAGGAATTTGAACAGAACCAGCTTCCTTTCTCCTCCCTAGATATGTGGCTGCGCACCCACTCTCATCACAGGTACTGTCGCAAGCATCCCTACTCCCATGCCAGCACAAGTGGCCAGCTGTACCTTCGAGACAGCAGTCCCTGTGGGACATGCAGGCTTCAAAGTCACAGCCAGGGTCTTCATTGGAGAACCTGGGTATTGGCCATTCCACTCAAATTATGGGTGACTTAGCCACCTGGGCTTCAGTTTCCTCATTGCAGCAATGCTGCTGTGTACTCTCACCAAGGACCAAATGAGACAATACAAACTATCTGCTTTGAGCTTCTCCACAGGATGAGGTTGGCCATTTCTCATTAAGTTCCAGGCAGGCTCAGGGACTCATGTTGATGGCCTGGGCTCTAGGGTTCTACGAGATGGGTGCTGAGCCCCAGCATGGGCAGCAGGGGCCACAGATTGAGTGGGTCCTAGAATGGCAGGGCTGGGAATGACCCTCAGAAACAGGAGGACACTGTGGGTTATTCACCATCCCCAGGTCATCCTGACACGAGAGCACTTTCCCATCTGGATGTGGTGCCAGAGCTCTAGAGTTAAAACCCAATCGAAGACAGGGATTCTCCAGGTATAGAGTTGGTTGACATCATTGTTCCTTAGCCACATGCAAGGGCAGCCCTTCCTCCTGGGACTGCAGCTCTGTGGGATTGTACAGCTCTCTTCAGGGCCCGAGCTGTTCCTGTCCAAAGTGGGGAACAGGAGTGGGGTGGGGATTCTGCATCACTCAGGTCCTGGCCTGTGGGACCAGGGCATCAGTGAGGATCCTTGGGGTGGTGCTGATGCCAAGAAAGCCTACAGAGCAGCGAGGCTAAAAGTAGGGCCTAAAAATTCTCCCTTGGGGTCTGCCCAAGGCACAGTGTCTTCTCCATCTCACCCCTCACAGAATGTCCACACTGCAGTTGCCATCACTCCTCTGAGCCCTGAACTGACTGATGCTCCTGAGCTCTCAGTATTTCTGCTCCAGTGTCTGCCCTCCAACCCTCAACAACACAGAACAATGTCCCATCCACACACTCTCCTCTGCCAGCCACCTGTGCCGGGAGGACATTGCCCCTGGGCAGGCCATGAGTCTCCTCTGCTCCCACACCCCCAGAGTTCAGCAGGGGCAGTGATCAGTGTGGGGGTGCGAAGCTGGATTTCCCCAGGAGCTCCCTCCAAACTCTTCGTGTGATGATAAGACTTGGGATGAATTCAGAATCTCAAACCAAGGGACAATGTGAAGTCTAGACCCAGCAGAGGAAGAGAAAGGCTGCAGGAAGAAGGACAGGCTTCACATTACTGAGTATCCATTATCTGCCACACACTTCCATGTGTCTTATTCTATGCATTTCTCACACCAGCCTTGAGAAGCAGAGATTACAATCACATCTTTTACAGAAGAGAAAACTGCCTTCCAGGGAGGTGAAGTCCCTTGCTCACAGACTGTCATGTGGGAAGCTCTCCGGATGCAATGGTGTCCTCCAGTTGCAGTATCAAGCAAGCTATTCCAGAGTTCATAGAATGGAAAGGTTTGAGAAGCAATTTAGGATGCTTGAATCATAGGTTTATAAAATCCATTCATAAAACACAGCTGAGGGAAGGAGATGGGAGGGCCACATGACCTGATTCCTGTGTTGCAAACATCCATCAGTTCTCTTCTTTCTCTGCCAGTCAGCTTCACCCACTCAGATGTGACCACAAGGACCAGAGCCAAGGTATGGGCAAGAGTGCCCAGAAATGAAGGTCCTGTGACACACACTGGCTCAGCGGGACAGACGTGGGACAAGTGTGTCTGATGGTAGTAGGGCTGCCAAGCAGCTGTCACACTGTAGCTTGGGCATATGACACATGGGACCAGCATGAGCACCATGAATAGTGGTGAACGAAGACCCCAGGTTTCTGCATGTTTAGATGCCTCTTGTATAAAGGCACCTGGTGGACATTTCCTGCCCAAGAGCCTCATGCATGTTAATTATCTCTTGACTCTTGAGTCTCTTCCTTCCCACGTGTAACATGCATGTTCTCTGTAACCATGTATTCTGAATGTATCTAAAAATAATATCTTGCCTGTGTTATACAAATCACATGCATATTCATGTTCTCTGATGTAGCTGAATGTTCCCTAAGGCCAGGGCACATTTCAGGGTCACATAGAGCAGAGAGAGGGGCCAAGAGAGTCTTGCTCTGTCTGACTCCAAGTCAAGATGTCTACTGGGCAGCAATGCCTCTATAGGCTTTAAACGGGAAAGGGAATTCAGAGAAGCCTCTGGGCCTGGACAGGCTCCCAGAGGACATGGACATTTGAGTTAATCCTGATGGATGACTTGGATTTCCTTAGGAGAAAGTGTCAGGAAGGGCATCTGGGGCTGAGGGCACTGCATGAGCAACAGAAGAAAGGAATCTGTGGCTAGCTGCAAAAGGATGGTATCGAGGACAGGGTAAGACCTCTGGCCCTGGGTGCTCAGATGAAGACCTGGGGCAGCCTAGTGGCTGGAAGCACACACCAGTTGCAGCAGCTTGACCTCCAGCAAGGTAGCTGCTAAGAACAGCTGTGGATTTGGATATGTTGCTACAGGGAATGGGCAAGGGATTCATCTGGGAATTCTACAGGCAGCGGTCCATGGAAGATGGAAACTCCCTTAGAAAACAGCCTGGAAATGAGACTGCAGATACATGCTAAAGAAGGTGGAGCAAAAGTGACCCTAGTACAGGTTTATGGATCTTATCCATAATCTAAGGAAATGGAGGCCAAATGGCTTTTGAAACACTAAAATACATGCAGAGGAAGAGTCATGCTTCATGGGAGAACCAGACTCTTACAGGCAGTTGGGCTGCTCCATAGAGCTCCTTTCCTCCTACCCATGTCCATGGTTGGGCTGGGGTAAGTGCACAAATATGATGCCGATGAGACCCAAGCATTGTAGTAAAAGAGTTTAGCAGGTGCTGCAGGAATCTTGAATCTATAGGTGAAGACCTTGACTTTCTTTTTTTTTTGTAATGCGTTTTAGGTTCTGGGGTACATGTGCAGAACATGTAAGATAGTTGCATAGGTACACATGTGGCAGTGTGTTTTGCTGCCTTCTGCCCCTACACCCACATTTGGCATTTCTCCCCAGGCTATCCCTCTCCCACTCCCCCACTGCTGTCCCTCCCCTATTTCCCCCAATAGACCCCAGTGTGTAGTACTCGCTTCCCTGAATACATGTGTACTCATTGTTACACACTCGCCTATGAGTGAGAATATATGGTATTTCATTTTCTGTTCTTCTCTCAATTTGCTGAGAATGATGTTCTCCAGATTCATCCATGTCCCTACAAAGAACATGAACTCATCATTTTTGATTGCTGCATAATATTCCATGG
>JAPYYA010002858.1:0-13503 GCA_028533165.1 Leontopithecus rosalia
TTCTCATTTTATTTCATTGAGTTGATCTTTGACCTCTGATATCATTTCTTCTGCTTGGTTAATTCGGCTCTTGAAACTTGTGCATGCTTCATGAAGTTCTCATGTTGTGTTTATTAGCTCCATCAATTCACTCATATTCCTCTCTAAGTTGTCCATTCTTGTTATAATTTCCTCAAATCTTTTTTCAAGGTTCTTAGTTTCTTTGCATTGAATTAGAACATGTTCTTTAGCTCACGTAAGTTTCTCCTTACCCACCTTCTGAATTCTGATTCTGTCATTTCATCACACTCATTCTCCATCCAGCTTTGTTCCCTTGTTGGTGAGGAGTTGTGATCCCTTGTAGGAGGAGAGGTGTTCTGGTTTCGGGTGTTTTCCTCCTTTTTGCGCTGGTTTCTTCCCATCTTTGTGGATTTATCCGCCTGTTGTCTGTGTAGTTGCTGATTTTCAGCTTGGGTCTCTGAGTGGACGTCCAGGTTATTGATGATGAAGTTATTTCTGTTTCTTAGTTTTCCTTCTAACAGTCTGGCCCCTCTGCTGTAGGACTGCTGAGGTCCACTCCAGGCCCTGCTTGCCTGGAGATCACTTGCAGCAGCTGCAGAACAGTAAGAGTTGCTACCAGTTTCTTCTATTATCTTTGTCCCAGAATGATGCCCACCAAATGTCAGTCTAATCAGTCTTTTGTGAGGTGACTCTTTGGATATACAGGGGTCAGGGAGCTGCTTGAGGAGACAGTGTGCTCTTTATAGGAGCTCAAATGTTGATCTGTGAGCTCCATTGTTCATTGAGAGCTGCTAGGCAGGTACGTTTAAGTCTGCTGCAGCAGAACTCATAAACCACCTTTTTTTCTCCAGATGGTCTGTCCCAGGGACTTAGGGCTTTATTTATGAGTGTCTGTTGTGCTGCTGCCTTTTTTTTTTTTTAGGGCTGCCCTGCCCAGCAAGGAGGCAGCCTAGTCACTGTCTGCCTGCAGAGGCTTTGCTGAGCTCTGCCCTGCTGCCGTTGAGCTTCCCTGTAGCTCTGTTTATATGGGTATGGTTAGAACTGCCTCAGCAATGGTGGCCTGTCTCTGTAATGGCGGACTCTCTCTGTTATGGCAGGTTGCCTCGGCCACAGCGAAGGGAAGACTCAATGTTGAGGTGAGGGAACAGGCTCATAGATTTGCTGGAAGAAAATTCCAGATAGGAACTTCTGATGAGGTGGGACCTTCCTCAGGTGGGAACTTCTGATGAGGTAGGAACTATGGCTGAGGTAGGAACTTCTGATGAGTTAGGAGCTTCCTCAGGTAGGAACTTCTGATGAGGGACTATGTCTGTCATGTTTGAGGGACAGCATAGTGGCCTTTGTGGGAGAGCAGGGAAAGCAAGAAGCCAGCTATCTGGAGATGAGTCAGAGCATGCAGCAGTCCCAAAAGGAGGGAACAGGGAAAGAGGCTGTGGTCATGGGGAGTGGAGGAGGGGGCTGTCAGCCACTGTAGACCTTTGGCTCTTACTGGGAGTGCAAGCTTATGCTCAATGCAGCAAAATTATGTTGCATCTGCTCAGTGCAACATCCACTTCCTGGGTTCAAGCAATTCTCTTGCCTCAGCCTCCTGAGTAGCTGGGACTACAGGTGCATGCTGCCACGCCTGGCTAATTTTTTCTATTTTTACTAGAAATGGGGTTTCACCGTGTTAGCCAGGGTGGTCTCGATCTCCTGACCTCATGACCCACCCTCCCTGGCCTCCCAAAGTGCTTGGATTACAGGCGTGAGGCCCTGTGCACGGCCCTCCTGTTGCAATTTAAAGCATTTCCATAGTAGGTGGTTTTGCCTAATAAGGCATTCTCATAGCAAAAAAACAAACAAATAAAAATGGGACACATACTGGTTGCGACATGGGTATTTCCAGTATAAAGGAAATGTTCATGTAGCTTAGGACAAGAATGTGTCCTAATTGCTTCTATACAGCAATTGGTATGAAAAAGTGAAAAATGAAGAAATATAAGAAATAAACTCCTAAGACATAGTTCCTTAAAGTCCATGATTAAAATGGATTCATTAAGAATGATTCATTCAGTCCATCACAAATATTTGTTAAACACCTGCTGTGTGCTCCGCGTGTTCTGGGTGCTGGGGATACATCAGGGAACCAGACAGTCCACAGTTTCTGCTCTCATGGAGCTGAACTGCTATTGACTCGAGAGGATATTCTCAGAAATAATTCTGAAATTCTTTGAAGTTATAAATAACGTACATGAGGTTAGAAGCAGATCCATTTTTATAGAGACCTTCATCTATGTTTTTGCTAGAGAAAGCCCTTTGAAAAATACAATGATTTTAAGACAAAGTTGTAAGGATGCATACCTCTTTCTTCTCAACAAAAAAACACTAATTAAAATCCTCAATTAAAATGACATGGATCTCAAAATATATATGATGTCATCCATACCAACAGGATTTATTATCAAATTATCAAGCAGCTATCTTTATTTCTTACCTTGTTCTCAGATAAATCATAAAGATTTAGTCATTGAGGGTCTGTAAAATAATACCAAAACCTTCTGTGGAATGAACTTTAAATCTGCTAAATAAATATCCAATAAAACAAAGTCCACTTCAATGATTATGTAGAGACTTAGGCCTGGCAGGACCATGGAAGATGGTGACTCACTGGATGCACCTAAAAGTGGCCCTACTTTCAGCTCTCTGCAAGTTTCAAATAGGAAGTTGCTTCTTTCTTTTTAGCCATTATGATGGCTCCCTTTGTTCAGTCCCACGGCCTGTAGCCAGGAAGGAGAACACTCCCACCTCCCTCTATCTGTTCCGTTTATCACCTTGCCTGTCCTTCCCAGAAGCGAATGTGTACTCAGTAACCAGAAAGGTTTAGCGTTCTTTTCCCAAGGGTGCAAGCTTGGTTCTGAAGCCTTCTTGAATCAGTGAGGGAGATCAGCTTTGTTTTTCATTACCCATCCATATGGCTTCTTCCATCCACAGAAAACGCAAGGTCTCTGGAGGGTCTTGCTTCCTAAGGCTTTACCTCCCTAGGTCACCTCTCTCTTACACTTTCTCTCTCTGATATACCTGAATGCCTAAATCTGCTAGTTCTCAGGAAATGACACCTCTCTGAGAAGAAGTGATGAAGCTGCACCCGCTGGCCCCTTGTTGAGTCCTGAGAGTCTTGCAGTCTGTGTTACCTGCTTAACAAGAGGTTTGCTTCTCCCTGTTTTTGGCGGATTCTGACCTCAAGGATCAATGTTTGTAGTATTTAATCAGATCATACACACAATAAAGTAGAAAATCACATACAAAAACAGAAGGAAAAAGATTTAACACAATTTTTCAATCCCAAATTCAGTGAATTGTTTTAGACGTTTACAAGGTTATATGTATATATACACACACATACACAAGTCAAAAGGTGTGTGTGTGTACATATATATGTGTATGTGTATATACATATATGTATATATACATAAAATATATATTAATGTATACATATATACATATATGTATATGCATATATGAATACATATGCACACATACACACACACACACACACATATATACTCGTGAACTTTTGCTTTAAGTTCAGGGGTACATGTGAAGGTTATATAGGTAAATGTGTGCCATGGGGGTTTGTTGCAGAGACTGTTTATCACCCAGGTATTAAGCCACATACCCATTAGTTATTTTTCCTGATCCTCTCCCTCCTCCCACCCTCCACCCTCCACCCTCCACCCTCTGATAGGTCCCAGTGTCTGTTGTTCCCCTCTATGTGTCCATGTGTTCTCATCATTTAGTACCCACTTATAAGTGAGAACGTGTGGTATCTGGTTTTCTGTTCCTGCATTAGTCTGCTAAGGATAATGGCCTCCAGCTCCATCCATGTTCCTGAAAAAGAGAGGATCTCATTCTTTTTATGCCTGCCTAGTATTTCATGGTGTCTATGTACCACATTTTCTTTATGCAGTCTACCATTAATGGGCATTTAGGTTGATTCCATGTCTTTGCTATTGTGAATAGTGCTGCAATGAACATGATGTCCTTAGAATGATTGTAAAGTGATGCTTCTAGCTTTGATCTTTTTGCTTAGGATTGCCTTGGCTATTCTGGCTCTTTTTCAGGTCCATATGAAGTTTAAAATATAGTTTTTTTCTAGTTCCATGAAGAATGTCAATGGTAGTTTAATAGGAATAGTGTTGAATCTATAAATTGCTTTGGGCAGTACAGTCATTTTAATGATATTGATTCTTTCTATCCATGAACATGGAATGTTTTTCCATTTGTTTGTATCATCTCCGAGTTCTCTGAGTAGTTTTGTAGTTCTTGCAGAGATCTTTCATCTCTCATTGGTTAGGGGTATTCCTAGGTATATTAGTTATTTTTTGTGGCAACTGTGAACGGGATTGCATTCCTGATTTGACTCCCAGCTTGACTGGGGTTGGCATATAGGAATATTAGGGATTTCTGCACATTGATTTTGTATCCTGAGACTTTGCTGAAGTTGTTTATCAGCTTAAGGAGCTTTGGGGTGGAGATTATGAGATTTTCATGATACAGGATAATGTCATCTGCAAAAAGGGATATTTTGACTTCCTCTCTTCCTATTTGTATGCCCTTTATATCTTACAGAAAATAGGGCAATTTTTTTGATACCAGTAAATAAAAATGAAATGACAGAGAGAAGAAAAAGTAATCTGAGTCTTTCTGAATTCCAAAGGAGTGATCTTTATAATAGAAGCATAAAACAGTGTGATAGTCATTAATATTTCAGTTTAAACCAAAAACAAATAAATAAATAAAACAAAACCCACAAAATTAAAAATGAAGTTTCTATTGGGTTCTGTTCAAGGAGGCTGATTAAAGGCAGAAGGGGCTGAGGACTGATGATGTTAAAACACTCTCCACAATAACACAGGCCTGAAACAGGTACAATGGTAACCTTCTGCGTGAGCCACCCCAGAAAGGCAAAGAAAACAGAAATGCTGAGGGAGGAATCACTTAAAGGGCAACTACCTAAAGGCATTTTATTTACTGAGCCAAGTTGATGGTTGTATGATCTAAATCAGCAGTAAATCTTTATAAAAATAATTCCTAGCACAATAAATATTGGTTAGCTGAATGCATCTGAAATGTTTCCCCGCATTTAAAATGTCAAATTTCAGAAAAGCATCATGTGAAAGGGTGGCAAGATGGAGTGGGTGACCAATTCACCTCAATGTGTTCTCTACTAATGAATAAACGAGAGGACAGAAAAGCCAGTGGGCAGGTCAAGAATGAGCAAGCAGCGGAAATAGAAAGAAAGTCATCTACAGCACACACTCACTCCATATTAAGTTTGGAAATATCCTAGAGATTAATATATGAAGTAAACGTATCACAGAGAAAGCATTTCATCTATCCACAATTAAAGTGAAAGTTAAAATAAACATTAGGAAATGTTCTCATCTCAAAGACCTATAGTCACTAAACAAAAGGAGAGGGAACCTGGGCGTGGAATCTGTTGACAGAAGAGGTAGCCATCTAACGACTGAATGAATAATTTGTCCCAGTGGTCACCAGCACAGCCAGAGGGCAGATGACAGACACAAATATAATTTCCCAAGGGAAGAAGGACAAAATTAGGCAAAGGACCAGAACATGAGGTCATGAAATTTAAAGTAACCAAACTTAAGAGCAGAAACAATTCATCCCAAAAGTCAAGATAAGTGAAGCAAGAAATAAAAGAACATGATACATTTTTAAAGAGTAGGTGTGGAGGACCTGTGCCCAAGTGGCTCCTCCTCAGGTCTTTACTCATGGCTAGCCTTCTTGTTACCCTAGGCGAAATGACAGACCCTATCCCACTCAGCACTTCTGATCCTCTCTGCACCTGCTATACTCTTCACGTTCACCCTCAGTGCCTACATGCTGTGCATGTATGTAGTTCTCTACTAATGATCTCTTTCCTTTATGTCTTTCTCCACCATCTAGAATGCAGGCCCCCCATATGGGCAAGGATTTCTGTTTGTGTCATTTCTGTTTCCCCAGCACCTGGAATAGGGCTGGCACACGTACGCAGTCAGTGCTGTGGATTTTACTGGATGAATGAAGGGGGTTTGCTGGGGTCTCTGGGAAGGAAAACTGACATCAGCCAGCACTCTCCTCCTGTGCCCCAGAACCCAGTGGCCATTTGTCAATGTGACAGGTATCAATTTCAGGATGGAGGGAAAGTGGAAGAAAGGAAAGAAACCAAGACACTGGAGATACAAAGCCTATAGCCCTGCCGATCTCCAGACAGACCTCCTGCTTCTGTGAGCCAGTGTATGTCCTACCGTGGAAGCTATTCTGAGCTGGTTTTTCTTTCCTTTCCAACTGAAAGCATTCTCATTGTTAAGCTAAATTTTGAAATGTAAAAAATGGTTTTAGAAAAACACAGGTGGAAGGTGTGTATGAAAAAAAGGGAAAGGAACTAGAAACAAGCAAGAGAAATGAAAGCATTACTTCGTATAAATAGAAAAAAATATGTAAAACTATCATAGTCCCTATATTCTTACAAATCTAACCAAATGGTTATAGTTATATATAGAAGGAACTTAAAAACTCAACAGCACCAAAAAATTACTAGATCATAAAGGGTTTAAAGTAGGTGTGGCCTTTAAACTTCTAAAATTGGCTAGAAAAAGAAACAAATAAAAAATAAAAAGTAAAGTAGGTTTGACTTACATGTTTTATAGAAAATTTATAATCAGAAGACAGATAAATCACAACTCTTTTCTTTTTAAAAAAATTAATTCTATTTTAAGTTCTGGGATACACACGCAGGACGTGCAGGTTTGTTACACAGGTAAACATGTGCCATGGTGGTTTGCTGCATCTGTCAAGCCGTCACTTAGGTATTAAGCCCAGTATGCATTAGCTACTTATCCTGATGCTTTCCCTCCCCTCAGCCCCCCACTGACAGGTGCCAGTGTGTGTTGTCCCTCTACTCCCACATGTGTTCATGTATTCTCATCATTCAGTTCCCACTTATAAATAAGAACATGTGGTGTTTGGTTTTCTGTTCCTGTTAGTTTGCTGAAGATAATGGCTCTGGCTCCGTCCATGTCCCTGCAAAGGACATGGTCTCAATTCTTTTTATGGCTGCGCAGGATTCCACGGTACCACATTTTCTTTATCCAGTCTATCAGTGATAGGCATTTGGGTTAATTCCATGTCTTGGCAATTTTGAACAGTACTGCAAGGAACATATGTGTGCATGTATCTTTATAACAGAATGATCTATATTCCTTTGGGTATATGCCCAGTAATGGGATTGCTGGGTCAAATGGTATTTCTGGTTCTAGGTCTTTGAAGAATCAGCACGCTGTCTTCCACAGTGGTTGAACTAACTTACATTCCCATCAACAGTATAAAAGCACGCCTATTTCTCCACAGTCTCACCAGCATCTGTTGTTGATTGACTTTTTACTGTTCACCACTCTGACTGGCAGGAGTCGGTGTCTCATTGTGGTTTTGATTTGCATTTCTCTAATGATCAGTGATGTTGAGCTTTTTTTCATGTTTGTTGGACGCATGAATGTTTTCTTTTGAGAAGTGTCTGCTTGTGTCCTTTGGCCACTTTGTAACGGGGTTTTTATTCTTGTAAATTCGTTTAAGTTTATTATAGATGCTGGATATTAGACCTTTGTCAGATTGATAGATTGCAAAAAATTTTCTCCCATTCTGTAGGTTGTCTGTTCACTTTAATAATAGTTTCTTCAGTAATAAATCACAATTCTTTTCTATCAGATGATATATTCATAAAAAAGCAGAAGCATCTACAGGGCTTCTCAAACTTTTAATGTGCATGAAAGTCAACTGGTGTACTTCTTGGCAACACAGATTCAGAAAACCTGGGGCAGGGCCCGGGATTCAGCATTTTAGCAAAGTCTCAGCAGCGGCTGCTGCTGCTGCTGATCCCTGGACCACATTTGCAGCGGAACTAATATGAAGCAAATACTGTCCTCAAGTAAAATGAGATAATCTTGAGAAGGGAAGCCAGGTGCTAAGGGGCAAGAAAGAGCAGTATGCCATGGTCCGTGATGGCAATGCACCCCGCCCACCCCCATGGCCTTCTTAAGGGATAGACAAGCTCTTGTAAAGCCTTACTTTCTAAACGCCAGGTGTGAGTCCTCACAGATACAAAGGGTGCATGTCACCTAGCATCACTGCACAGTGCCCTGACTTAGAAAGGACCCTGGCTCCTCTTGCACCCCTGGCTGACATGCAGGTGCCACTGCAGGGAACTGACTAGAAACATCTTGGTATGAATGCCATGGGGATGCGGGGGCAGAAAGAAAAGTCTCTGTGCAGGCAGTGCCATCTCAGGGTAACCGATTCCAGGAACCAAGCAAGGTGCTGGGTTGTATTCTTGGGGATCTCTCCCCCTCTCACATTTCTGAACTTCATTTTGTGTGATAAGAAATTCCATCCAATACATTTGTTAGCACATTCTTTTTTTTTTTTTTTTTTGAGACAGAGTTTTGCTCTCGTTGCCCAGGCTGGAGTGCAATGGCGTGATCTTGGCTCACCGCAACCTCCATCTCCTGAGTTCAAGTGATTCTCCTGCCTCAGCCTCCAAAGTAGCTGGAATTACAAGCATGCACCACCACACCTGGCCCTTTTTTTTTTTTTTAGTAGAGATGGGGTTTCTCCATGCTGGTCAGGCTGGTCTCGAACTCCTGACCTCAGGTGATTTTTTTTAAATATAAACATTGCTGTGGTATAAGGGTGGGGGTTGCTCTCCCTTCTCTTCTCTGTAGGAGTCTCTTCAGGTTGGCTACCCTCCTTTCTCTCCTCCATTCCTGCAGCCAAGATCAGCTTCCTGGAGAGGATGCAGGCGTGTGGACTTTAAGGGCAAAGGGAAGAATGATACTGTATTCCCTATAGGAACTGAGCAATACTGACAGGCAAAGCAACCATTTTTAATATTAAACGTGTGGTTGCACTAAAAAGCTTTTTATGCTTAGAATACAGTTTAAAGAATTAAAGAGGAGGTCTATGCGTTCTGTAGAAAACAACTGCCCACTGCCATGTACACAAAAGGGACATCCCCTAATGGTGATAAGCGTGTGGATTTCAAGGGATGTCTTCCCCTACGGGACTGTGCATAGTTTCTTGAATGGGAAAAGGCAATGGGCACAACCATGGCACTCAGAGAAGCCACAGGAGTGCACAGGCAGGGGACCTGGTGTGGGCTGGCGGGTACACTGCTGACAAACTGGTGGAGGCTCTGAAGGAGGGTTCCTGATGAGGGCTCAGGTGGCAACTGTGACAACACATGACTTGCTAAAGACACAAAAACCAGTTCAGTGTGTGAGTCTCTAATATTTCAGAAAAGAACACAGGTGTACCTCATGTGCTCCAGTTTTAAATGCAAGTGATTCAAGAAAATGAAGCTGACACTGAAAAAGGTTATGAAGAAAAACAGGGCCCCACTGCAACCAAACTAATTCCCAGACAAGTGCGGGAAGTCCCATCGTTTAAAAGGTTTAGACTTTATTTTTAAGAAAAGTAATGCATGTACATGGTAAAAGAGAGAGTGTGAAAGAAAACAATATGAATATAAATTATGTATTAAAGCCACTAAGAACAAGGTCGCTGCTACAGCCAGACCAATGACCCTTTCCTAGATCTGTGTCATCTCACTGCTCTCCATCTCCAATGCATTTAAGAATGCAGAGTATAAAGTACATTTTTAAAAATTCTACTTGAATCATAATAAAATTTAAAATCTCGGTGTAGAAAAAATTAACTACATTTTTCTATCACAAAAGTAATGCACACCCACTGATTTTTCTTTTCTTTTTTTTTCTTTTTTTTTTGATACGGAATCTCACTCTGTTGTCCAGGTTGGAGCACAGTGGCTCGATCTTGGCTCACTGCCACCTCGGCCACCCTGGTTCAAGTGATTCTCCTGCCTCGGCCTCCCAAGTAGCTGTTACAGGCACCTGCCACCACACCTGGCTAATTTTTGTATTTTTAGTAGAGACAGGGTTTCATTGTCTTGGCCAGGCTGGTTTTGAACTCTTGACCTTGTGATCCACCTGCCTCAGCCTCCCCAAGTACTGGGATTACAGGTTTGAGCCACCATGCCTAGCTATGATTTTAAAAAATTCAAACAGAAATAACTCATTAAAAAAGTGGCAGAAGACCTAAATAGGCACCTCACCAAAGAAGATATACAGCTGGCAAATAAGCATATGAAGACATGCTCAACAACATGTGTCATTAAAACACTAAGGTACCATTAACATTACTATCAGAATGGCCAAAATCCAAAACACTAAGGACACCAAATGCTGGGAAGGGTGTGGAGCAGCAGGAACTCTCATTCACTGCTGGTGGGAATGCAAAATGGCTCAGCCACTCTGTCAGACAGTTTGACAGTTTTTTGTAAAACTAAACATATTCTGGCCATAGGATCCAGAAATTGCACTTTTTGGTAGTTATCTAAACGAGTTGAAAATTTACATCCACATAAAAACCTACGCTTGAATGTTTATAGCAGCTTTATTCATAACTGCTCAAACTTGAAAGCAAACATTTTTCAGTAGGTAAATAAATAGACACACTGTGGTACATCCAGACAATGGAATATCATCCAGGGCTACAAAGAAATGAGCTAGCCAGTCATAAAAAGACATGGAGGAAACTTAAATGCATATTAATCAGTGAAAATGCCAATCTGGAAAAGCTACTAACATATGATTTCAACTTTATGACATTCTGTAAAAGGCAAAATTATGGAGATAGTAAATCCATCAGTGGTTGACAGCACTGTGGGAAACGAGGGATGAACACACAGAGCACAGAGGGTGTTTAGGAAAGTACAACTATTCTGTGTGCTATTATAACAGTGGATACATGTTATTACGCATTTGTCCGAAGTCACAGGATGCACAACACCAACAGTGAACTCTAAGCTATGGACGTTGGTTGATAATGATATGTCAGTGCTGGTTCACTGATTACAACAAATGTATGTACCAATCAGGTGCTAGAAGTTCATGACGTGAGTCTGTGGATGATGGTGCTGAAGGGGCTGTAAGAACTCTCTATACTTTCTGCTCAATTTTGCTGTACCTAAAACTACTCTTTTGAAAAAAAATTTATTGGCTGGGTGTGGTGGCTCACACCTGTAATTGCAACACTTTGGGAGGCCAAGGTGGGCGAACTAATTAAGACCAGCTCAAGACAAGCCTGGGCAACATGGTGAAACCCATCTCTACAAAAAAAACAGAAAAATTAGCCAGGTGTTGTGGCACATGCCTGTAGTCCCAGCTACTTGGGAGGCTGAGGTGGGAGGATCACCCGAGCTTGGGAGGTTGAGGCTCCAGTGAGCCGTGATTGTGCCATTGTACTCTAGCCTGGGCAACAGAGTGAGATGCTGTCTCAAAAAAGAGTTTATTAATTAAAACAAAAAGAATCAAACATAACAGATAGACATAATGCAAAAAGTCTGTCACCATCCTCACCTCAAATTCCCAGTCCTGCTTCCCAGAAGCAATATAAGGTTAATGAAATCCTATGTACCTTTCTAGAACTCTATACATATACGAGATAAAAGCTAGATATAATGTTCTCATAGTATCATTTTTCCTTTTCTTTTTAATTAAGGACTCAACTGAGTTTTTAACTGGACACATGCCCAACCTACCATCAACATATCTTCCAGGCTCCCTTGCAGCGAAGTAGGGCCATGTGACCAAATTCCTTACCACATAATATAAACAGAGGTGATTTCTTTCTCCTAAGAGGAAAGTGCTTCCCCTCCTCCATTGCTCGTTTCCACAACCCTTCCCTGTGGGCTGCAATGTGACTATGGTGCTCTGAGCTAGCTCTGAGCACAAGGAAGGAAAGTCTACTCTGGCCGCGGGTCTGAAACTCTTGCATACCATGGACCCCTCTGATAGTCTGGTGATGCTATGTTTCTACATTCGTAAAACAAAACACAAAGGATCACAAATTATATTGAAATATAGTTATCAAAATGTTTTTTAAAATGTGTTACAGTAATGCCTGAGCCTCTCCTGGTTAATACAGTAAATAACAAATTCTGGTTGAGAATAAAATTACTGAAATTTCAAAGTAGGGTAAACATATATGGTATTTTTGAGACATCTGCAACAACAAAAATATGAATGAAAATATCTGTCATTTCTACTGGCTACAAAGTCATGGTTTCTGCTAAACACTATGACGCCTGCTGGCTCCAGTCACAACGGAAGGACACACTAAACTTCATTTGCAGGTCAGGGAAATAAAGATGTAGCTTTTCTTCCCATCCAGATTCACAGACCTCATGCCTCTCTGTGGAATGGAGGGGCAACCAGAGAAGGAACTTTGGTTCCTGGACAACTTCATGTTTGGAAAAAGCTGCTATTCTCCTTAGGCCACATGCTCATGCCTGGACTACTGTGGCATAGAGACAGAACTGGCTCAAGGCAGTTGTGTTTAGGGGTCACTTGATACAAAAGTTTAGTATTAGTGCTGACTACTACCTACGAACATTTTTACAACAATCAGATGGGATTACACCGACCATATCACGTAGAGAAAAAGTATGTGAGGTGGTCATGAGTTGGCTCTGTAAGCTATAAATGTTAATTATCATGACTACTAGAACTTGTACTATTAATGTCTGTCTCTGTTTTTCTCACCATCCTAGACCTCTTTCCACATAGCATATAGAAATCTGTTTTTTTTTTCTTCAAATCATTGTAATGGACTAAACGAATTTGGTAAAATTCATTTAACCAGTCCCTAATTACGAAGTGAACATCTAGGACGTTTCTCAAAGTTTCATTCAAAAGGTTAACACAGCAATTATAGGGCAAGCTCTCTGACACTCCTCCACCAAACCTTTCATCATAAGATTGTGCATCAACTTTATTGAGGTCTAATTTACATACAATAAAATGCACTCATTTAAAGTTCATAGTTTGATGAGCCTCATATTTTTTAAAAAGCAGATAGGCAGAAGTTATTAAATATCTACTGATTTTTTTCCTGTACAAACAGTCTGGCCATGGTCTTTATTAACTTTTCTATTTAGGTATTAAGTGATTTTTTATTGATTTATTAAAGTTATTTATATATGAAATACACCCACCTTTTGTCTGCCATATTTGTTGAAAACATTATTCTGTTAGTTACATTTTAATTAAATCAGGTGGTTGAAAAAACTTTGCATAGTATAAGAAACCTTAATTATTTCCTTTCATGCTTTATAAAGAACTTTCCCATTCTGAGACATGATAAAGGTCAACCTTCACTCACTTTCTTCATCCAGCATTCCCAATCACTTTCCCAGGAAAGCTTCCTCTGACTGGGCCGACTCTCCCAATGTTCCATGCCCAGCACCACACATCCCGCACGACACGCCCCGCACCGCACGCCCCGCACCACACGCCCAGCACCGCACGCCCCGCACCGCACGCCCCGCACCGCACGCCCAGCACCGCACGCCCCGCACCGCACGCCCAGCACCGCACGCCCAGCACC
>JAPYYA010002859.1:0-13502 GCA_028533165.1 Leontopithecus rosalia
TAAGTTGTCCATTCTTGTTATCATTTCCTCGAATCTTTTTTCAAATCTTTTTTCAAGGTTCTTAGTTTCTTTGCACTGATTTAGAACATGTTCTTTTAGCTCACAGAAGTTTCTTATTACCCACCTTCTGAAGTCTGATTCCGGCATTTCATCACTCTCATTCTCCCTCCAGCTTTGTTCTTTTGCTGGTGAGGAGTTTTGGTCTTTTGTAGGCGGTGAGGTGTTCTGGTTTCGGGTGTTTTCCTCCTTTTTGCGCTGGTTTCTTCCCATCTTTGTGGGTGTATCCACCTGTTATCTGAGTAGTTGCTGATTTTTTGATTGGGTCTCTGAGTAGAGGTCCAGATTGTTATTGATGGAGTATTTCTGTTTCTTAGTTTTCCTTCTAATAGTCTAGCCCCTCTGCTGTAAGACTGCTGAGGTGCACTCTGGGCCCTGCTTGCCTGGGGTACACCTGTAGCAGCTGCGGAACAGTGAGGGATGCTACCAGTTTCTTCTTCTATCTTTGTCCCAGAATGATGCCCGCCAAATGTCAGTCTGATCAGTCTGATCAGTCCTTTTTGAGGTGATTCTTTGGGTATACAGGGGTCAGGGAGCTGCTTGAGGAGATGATCTGGACTTTATAGGAGCTCAAGTGCTGTTCTGTGAGCTCCGTTGTTCATTCAGTGTTGCTAGGCAAGTATGTTTATGTCTGTTGTGGCAGAACTCATGAAACCAGTTTTTTTCCTCAGATGCTCTGTCTTGGGGAGTTAGGGCTTTATTTGTGAGTATCTGTTGCGCTGTCCTGCTCAGGTAGGAGGCAGTCTAGTCACTATTTGGCTTCCGAGTCTCCACCCTGCTGGTGTGAGGTCCGCCCTTTTGCTGTGGGCTCTGTCCCGCTGTTTTGGGCTCCACCCTACTGACATAGGCTCCGCCCTGCTGATGTGGGCTCTGCCCTGTAGGCAGAGTCTCTCTGTTATTGCGGGTTGCCTCAGCAATGGCTGACTGCATCAGCAATGGACGGGTACCTCAGTAGGGGCAGAAACTCTCGGCAATGGTGGATGCCACTCCGCACCGAGCTACACAGTCGTGTGTTCAGCTCTTCCCGCAGTGGAACTCTCAACCCCGGGCATTCCGAAATGCCATATTGCTTGTCCCTGTGGAGGTGGGACCCATCGAGCCTGATCACTTGGCTTCCTGCCTCTGAGCCTTTTTGCTTCTTTTTTTTAAGTTGTAGGGTTGACTCTCTCCCAGGTGCCTCAGCTGCTGGCCAAAAGGGCCCCGGGATCTGTGTGATTTCCCATGTAGCCACCCGCTGTACTGGTTCACAATTCACCTCCCAGAAATCTCCTGGTCTGGTTCACCGTCCAAAACCCGTTCAATCAGATGAACATGGCAATCTGCCCTCCCAAGTCTCAAATTGCTGGTTTAACAGGGCACCCAGACCCGTGTGTTTCGTGCACCGTGCCAGTGTGCTATGGCGCCGGCTGCCTAGCCACGCCAGCGGAGAGAGCTGTGCTTGCGTCCTGCATGCCTCTTACACCTGGGCTTTTCCCCGCTCTGTGGGCTATAAAGATCCGACTGGAAATGCGGTGTGAACTCACCCTCTGTGTCTTGACTGAGAGCTGCAATCATGAGTTGCTTCTAGAGCGCCATCTTTCTCCTTCCCCCATCTCCAAACTCTTATAATTTAAAAATCTGTTTTTTTGAAGACCAAATTCTACTTAGTATCAAGAAATTGACAGTTATAGTCACAGTTATCTAAATAATTCTTCTCACTATTCACTATGTCATGTTTAATAATTATCAATGAGAATAATCACGATTTTCTTGAAAATGAGTTTTTATGAGCTATTCTTTGCTAAGTAAGAAAATTGTAAGTACAAGAGATATTACTTAACACCTGTCTTAAGGGATGATCTTGCAATTTCATGGAAAGCAACAAGCTTTTGCACTGGAGCTTTTCTTTGCACTGGCACTTTTCAAACATGGGGTCTGGGTGAGGAATCTCCATGATGGAGGAAGCTCCATCAGTTTTCTTGACATATCAGGAGAAGTGTGCCTCTCTTACCATGTGTTACTTCCTGGGCCTTTGGACCACAGAGTTCCATATCCACTGACATACATGTTGCTTTCCTCCAAGATTTCAAATGCTACTATTTCCATAGGTCTTAGAAATTCATTTTGTTTTCTTTCCCCTAAAATTGCCATTACTCACTGTGTACCTAGAGGATTCTTCCTTCACAAATCTGTCTAATAAGTGAAATGCAATCATTCCTCATAGTAATCATTTACTTATTCACTCATTTATTTTTTTGTTCAACTTACAACTTACCTCTTTACATTCTTTTGAGTAACTTGCTCTCTCACTATGCTCTAGTTCAACAGACTTCTGTTCAGTACTCAGACATACCAAGATCTTTTCACCTAGAAATGATCTCATGCACCTTCCCATCAGTCTGGACTGCTCTTCTCTTCTGCATTCTGCTGTTCAAGGCTGGCTTCTTCTCACCTTAAATGCTGCATTCTCAGTGAGGACTTCTCTAAGCATCTTAAGCAGACCAGTTTATCTCTTTCCTTGCCCAAGTTAGGCTTTCTGTATTATTTTTAACTTTCTGGTAGAACCCTATCAGTTCATGAGCAGAAGACCTACCAAGTAGGTATAGAATACTTAAGCACTCATTCAAGGACACAGAGTCTGTCTGTCTGATTTACTCCCAAGCCTCTGAAGTCATCACATGAACAATGTTCCAAGAAGTCATTGTCTGTTCCCTTAAAGCCCTGGCAGGGAACTTCATGATTGTTCCTAGTTTGGTCTTTTCTCCCTTTCTCTCTTCAGTGACTGTGACCTCTCTATCCTTCTTTTCCAAAATTAACTTCATTAGCTTTAGAAAAATGGTAGATGTCTTAGTCACCTTGTGCTTCCGTAACAACATACCATAGACTGGGTGACTTAAACAACAGATATTTATTTCTCATAGTTCTGTAGGCTAGAAAGTCCAAGATACAGGTGTTGGCAGATTTGGTTCTTCGTCAGGGCGCTCTTCCTGGCTTGCAGGTGGCTGCCTTCTGACTATGTCCTCATGCAATAAAAGCAGGAAATTTGCTGTCTCTTTCTCTTCTTATGAAGATACTAATATCACAGAGCTTCATCTTCATGACCTCATCTAATTCTGATAACCCCTCAAAAGCCTCATCTTCTAATACCATTACATTGGGCATTAAGACTTCAACATATGAAGCTTGGGGTGACACAAACAATATTAGTCCATTTTGTGCTGCTATAACAGAATAACACAGACTGGGTAATTTATTATGAACAGAAAAGTATTGGCTCACAGTTCCAAAGGCAGAAAAGGCCTTCTTGCTGCATCATCCCACAGTGGATGGTGAGAAGGTAAGAAAGGATGAGAGAGAACAAGAGAGAGAGAAGGAGAGAGAGAAGACCGAACTCCCATCTTTATAACAAATCCACTCTTGCAATAACAATATTAATTCATTCATGAGGACACCGCCCTCATGGCCTAATTACCTCTCAGTAGGCCTCACCTCACTGTTGCACTGGGAATTAAGTTTCCAACACACTTTTGAAAGATATGTTCAAACCATAGCACATTTGGTGTATTAACAGTAGGCTCCCTTTGTTATTCTAGCAGCTTGTGCCTGCCTTCCAAGATGTTAACTACGGCCACAACAATGACTTTTGTCAACTGAACCTGGTTACCAATTCTGCTGTCTTTAATCACTTTTTGACATCCTTTTGGAGAAAAGTTTATAACCATGACATATACATGGAGAATTTATTTTCCTTTCCTTCTGATGTATCTTTAAATATTTTATTCTTACAGCTCTCTCATGATATTTCTTATATCTTTTCATGTAGAGGCATTTTTGGCACATGACAGTCCCTAGGACATAGAGGAAAAGATACTTTCTTTTTCATATATATATCAGCTATCTGTCTTCTAAACATCTCAATGACCTGTTCTAATCAAGGCTGAAAAGTGTCTCCTGGGACAGGTCCAGACTTCATTGTATTTTTATGCCTTCTGAGTTTCCCCAAGTAGTTGGATAGCATATATTGTTCTGCCCATTCTATGAGATGAGTCTGCTTCTTTTACGGCAACCCCAAACACTTTAAGGAAGGGATGTCAGAATGTAAGACTTCGGTCACTCTCCTACAGCTTTTTTTATCTTATTTCTATAGGAAGAGGCTCAAATTTTAAAGAAAAGTTAGTGTCTGACTTTGTATTTAAATGTCACTTTCTAGACTTCCCTCTTTCACAATAGCTCCCTGGAAACTGCAGAGGAATCACCGTCTTCAGCAAGCTTTGTCAAATATGCATTCATGAGATCCCCACTTTAAACATCCAACTAAGCACTTTTATGTCGGCACAGGGTCTTTAAAGAAGAGGCTGGAAAGTTCTCACTTTCGGCACCATCTCAGCTGTCTCTATTTCACAAACCTGCACTAATGTCTGATAAGCCACATCAAAACTTTTGCATTTGTCCTCAAAGAATGTTACCACTATTATTCTAAAATGCTCTTTGCCTCTATTTCTAGGAATGGTAATGATGGCTCTGTATGGACATAGATAGGATTAATAACAATGCAGAGTTGAATTCGATTATCAAGCTCTGGATATTTAATTGTCTTATTGAGAAAATCTGAAATTAGAGGGGCATAAAAACATGAAACTGTTTTACTTCTTTTCTCCTTGTCACTCTTTAATGAGATTTATGGGAGACTTAAAATGTTCCTGTCACTTTTGTATTAAAATAAGTCCAGTCTGGCCTATGTTAGTTTAGAATTTCAGTTTTGTTTTTTTTTAATCTAAAACTCTTTTTTGTTTCGTTTTTTTAGAGGAAGTCTTGCTCTGTCATCCAGGCTGCAGTGCAGTGGTGCAGTCATGGCTAACTGCAGCCTCAACCTCCTGGGCTCAAGAAATCTTTCTGCTTCAGCCTCCCAAGTAGCTGGAACTACAGGCATATGCCACCATAACCAGCTAATTTTTTTTTTGTAGAGATGGGGTCTTGCTATATTCTCCATGCTGGTCTCAAACTCCTGGTCTTAAGCAATTTTCCTGCCTCAGCCTCCCAAAGGGCTGGGACTAGGCATGAGTGACCACGCCTGGCCTCTTGTCTAAAACTCTTATCCTTCCCTCACTGATGAGCCTTGAATTGTTTGTGGAGGTAGAGATGCTCTTTGATTTATCAAAATAACAAAAATAAATAAATAAATGAAAATAAAAATTGCCCAGTTAAGTTTGAATTTCAGATAAACAGCATTTTTTTAAGTATAAATATATTCCAAATAGTGCCTGTAACATACTTAAAATTTTTTTGTTTGTGCATCTGAAATTCAAATTTAATGGGTCATCTTGTATTTCATTTGGTAACCAATTTTATTACTATAGCCCATGGATCCTCCAGGGTCTTTGGTGGGTGGTGGTAGAAAGAAATAAGTATCTTTCGTGTAACTGAGCACATGATTATAAGCAATTCCTTCTCGATTGTTTCTCAGGGTTTTGCTGTGTTTCTCTGAGTCACCAATTTACTACAGATATTTGAGTCCAAGGCTTCTGTTGGCGGGGAAACTTAAATACTTGATGAATCAGAGTAAACTTCAGGATAACTAGGACCAGGATTTCTGGGGCAGTCTCTTTTCTTATGTGAAACCTTCAGAGATGTCCTTTAAAATAATATTGGCCGATATTGTTAAGAAAACTATACATTCACACATTAATATGAATTTCATTTTTAATCATGTGATGAAGAATTAAATATTGAAATCACTTTTGGACTACTGACAATTTTATTGTCAATACACTTAAATGAGCTGATGCTTATAATTTTAAATGAAGCCAACAATCTGAAGCCCTCAGATAAAAATCTGTATTTCTTCACTCTGTCAAATGATGGGTAGAATACCAAAGTCACAAAGACATTTTTCTGAGTCCAGGAATAAAATATTCTTCATCACATTGATTTCTGCTGCTGCTTATTTTGCACTTTGGAAATTGTAATTTAAATAGTTATCACATGTACAGATATATACAGAGGTGTGCTATATATATAAAATGCATATAAATTATTCCTATTTTTTGAGGCATTTTAACAAGTACAAAGACAAAGACAATATCATGTCTCTACCAACAGTGAATGGCCTTTCCCTATAACTGGATATACTGGTGTTCAGATATTTAAAATAGGGATTAATGTCAGATTTTTAATACTTCAACTGGGATTTGAAATACAGATGCATATGAGATGGATTCTTTATGACCTGCCTATTGGGTTAAGCTCAGATGGTTTTTTTTGTTATTGTTGTTGTTGCCATGGGAAGAATATAAAAGACAATGGTAAGATGAAATCAGGGAGATAAATTGATATGCAGATGATGCTTAGGCCTTGTAATAATAACTAAGTACCTATGATGTAGAGTTGTTTCAACTAAATAAGATTGACTATATTAAACACTTTAGAGAATGTAAACTACTATAGCCAAACATAATTATTTCATGTTTTACAATTCTGTTTCTCTCTATTTAAATATAAATATTGACCTAATAATCTGTGCATGGCAGGAATTCTTATTTTAAAAATTTGCAAAGATTTAAGGGGACTTTTTAAAAAGCTCTTGGAAGACTTATGGTTCTGATTATGCCCATCGGACAGAATACAGTTTTCTAAAAATAATTTTCTTTGGAGCAATGCAGATTTTAGTGAATAATATATTTAAGGACTATTTATTGAGAAAAATATTACAAAGGTAAATAGAGACATATTCCTTGGCAGCCTTATATAAATATAGTGGAATAAAGTGCAAGATAAAAATCTACTTAAACACAGAATTAGCTTGGCTTTTATTTTTATTCTCCCTATTCTTTCCTTCCTAATTGTTAAAATACTGACAATGTTAATTTTCCATAAATTTATATTAAAACTTTTTTCCCCATGTAATAGAGAAAATGGTCACAAATGTTTGTGGTTTCCTATTATTTATCTCTCCAAACCTTACCTTGATATTGTGAATAAATTTCACAGAAATAATTTCAGAATAAAATGGAAAAAAAACATAATTTCTGGTCATGTTTATGCCTGTTTGTGGTTTGTAACCCCATATGTTGTCAAACTTTGTGTTCAGTTTACAGATTTTGAATCAAAATAAAAAATTACACATTATGATTTTTAGTTGTGTGACTTATAATTTATGCATATTAAAGTGTTGGTGTATATGTATATAAGTATATAATAATTAAATATATATATGTCTGTGTATATGTACATTTTTAAAACATAGAACCATAAAAGACTACATTTCTGTTTTACTATTTCATGATGTGATATCTCAGTGGTAACAGTAAGATGTAGTTTATAGACAAAGCATTTTATATATAAGATTATTTGAATTGTGAAGAAATAGTCCCTTTGTTGAAAAAAATTGAGGTCTCACGCCTGTGAATACTTTGTAAACCATAAAAAAACATAACATCCAAAGTTGATCTGACAGTTGAAGATCAAGGGTACATGTAAAACTAAAAAACAGACACAGCATCTGATTTTTCATTCTGGCAAGACATCGCTCATATTTCAGTTTATGTCTCTTCTAATTGATTCAGCAGGCCTGACACTGAACTGCACGTAATAGAACCAGTTTGATGAGGTGCAACCTAAGGTTACCAGGTAACTTAAAAAAAATTACACATATGTTTCTAAGTCTAGGGCTTCAAAATTGGACACAGTTATTTGCAAATATATTTAAAAATAAAATTTTTAATTAAATAAGTTTAATTGCTGTGCAATTTTAAGAGTTATTCTGCTGAAAAGGGTGTTCTTAGAATAAATAGCATACTAGAGACAGAATCAAAGTATTTTCATATTAGGAAATATTGTGTTATAGTGCAGCAGATTTTTGCATTTCATTAATGAAACAAAAATTTGTTTACTTTAAAATAGGGAGATAAGCTAGATAATTGTGTAATTTCCTTACTAGCTTTAAAAGTCTGTAAGTAAATAATAAAGGTCTCTATCATTAAAAAATAAAACAGTAAAGCCAAATGGAGATTTTCTTCTTATACTCTACTATGTGGATCTTTGCACTGCCTTTTCCTTTCAGATGATGTTTTCCTTAATATATTCTAACAGGAATAATCAAGCTTTTGTGAAGCAAAGAACTGAGTGATGAGATAAATAAGGACAAATCCAGAAAGGTAGCTGATGTATTTATAGTCATACCATCTTTGTTCATTTTACTTTGAAAATGGATTTATTTGTATGTTGCTAGCAAATTCCTTAGCAAGACAACCTCCGAATCTATTTCAAAGTTGTTGGAAGGGAGGAGCAAAAAATAATCTGATTTCCATTCTCTCTGATATTTTCCCTTCTATTATAAAAAGCCACTTGAAAAAAAATATTTAAAAGCTCCGATTTTTGACAGCCACTGCAGAAAGTAGCTACCATTTCTGCACCTCACATAGCTGTCAGACATGAGAACCCAGGAGCATCTACTTGAAGAAATCTCTGGTGTTATCTAAAATGAATTATTTCTAATAAGTCATTATTTGCCTCTGGCATCCTGGTCTTCAGCGTTGAATGTCTCTCCTGTCTGAATATGTTTTCTACAACTATTGATAATCAGAGCTGATGTGGACAGAGATCACTATGAAGAAATGTAGTCTTTATAAAAACCGTGCCAATATTCATGCTTGGAAAATGGGTGTGATTTACTAAGATGATATGTTTGTGTTTGCTTTTTGATACAGCTCCTTGTTCATGTAGCATTTGTAAGTTGAGAGTAGAAAGAGGTTTGGAAGCAAAGGAGAGAGGGAGAAATTGGCAAGAATATTTGCATCCTAATAATGGAACAAACTATCCTAAAATACTACCATGCTTACCTCTCCCTTTCTGAAAACATATTTAATTTTTATAATTACTTTAATAAGCTAGTTAATTTTTTTTTTTTTTTTAGAGACAGAATCTGACTCTGTCACCAGGCTGGAGTGCAGTGGTGCAATCTTGGCTCACTGCAACCTCTGCCTCCTGAATTCAAGTGATTACCCTGCCTCAGCCTCCCAAGTAGCTGGGATTACAGGCACATACCACTGTGCCCAGCTAATTTTTTGTATTTTAGTAGAGATGGAGTATCACCAAGTTGGCCAGGATGGTCTCGATCTCCTGACCTCTGGATCCACCTGCCTTGGACTCCCAAAGTGCTGGGATTACAGGTGTGAGCCACTGTACTAGTTAATTTTTTAAAATTAACTAGTTTTTAAATTTTTTTATTTGTTGAAATTAACCCTGAACTAGTTAATTTTTTAAAAGCACCCAATTGAAAATGTATATGCAACATTTGTATTTTATCAGCTTTTCTCTGAAAGCTTTCTTAATAGAGAAATTATTTTCTTATAATGACCAAGGCAATATTTATTATAGAAACATTCTAAGTAGAATATATTATAAAACTACTCAGAGTAGCACAGCTTATAATTCCATCAGCAGTGTAGCACCATAGTATGGATTTTCAATAGTGAAGTATGAATGCCATAGATATTTAATATAGAATATAAAGACTAAACAAAATTATTTTTATGAATAATACTTTCTAATCATTAAAAAACTGTGTGGAATATTTAGGCATTTTTGGTAGAATTTAGAAACAAGTCAGAATTGTGTCAATCCATCTATTTTGCAGATGAGAACATTGAGACAGATAAGATAAATCATTTGTTTATTGTCCCATTTTTTTGGCACTATTGGATACTGGTGAATACTACAGTTCATCTGATGAACCCCAGATGAACCCAACTGATTAGCCAAATGGTAACTGAAATTAGTTGAGGTGATAAAGATGGTCCTACTCTACATAAACCTGTAAGTTTGGTTTGCTTGTTTACTTTGTTTTTGTGTTTGGTGGATAAATGGGCCTACTTGTTATTTCTTGAATTCTTTTTTTTTTTTTTAATTTGTAGGTGGCAGAACCAAAATGAAGGAATTAACCAATATTTTTCTCCTAATGATTCCAGTGCATAGTATCACTGAACGGTGGGTGTACTGTGGCTCACTTAGAGGGAAGAACCATATAGTTACTGTGTAGGGGTAATTTTGACATGGAAATATAACAATAGCAAACAGTTATTGGATATTTATATGTGTCAAGGGCTGGGCTAAAAGCTTCATATGAAATATCTTCTTTTAATCTTCATAATCACACTATATGTTAGATTCTATTTTTTTTACAGACCTTTGTTTTTTTCTATTTGAATGCACCTCCAAGAAATACCAAAGTCAGGATATTTTTGGAAACACAGGAAACAGCAACATTTTCCTAAAAATAGCTTACATAGTCATGTGACTACTCAACATAGAGTAATAGGCATGGATAGAGACAGGTTTTGTGGAGCCTGAAGCTCATATAATTTCAGGAGATGCCTTTTTTTTTTAAGAAAGAAAAAAAAAGAAAGAAAGAGAAAAAGGAAAAAAAAGAATGAAGGAGAGGAAGAAAGAGGAAGAGAAAGAGGGAGAGAGAACGGGAGTGTTGCTTTATTGCCCAGGCTAGAATGCAGTCTAAAAATTGGTATTGAAAACCTCTTTTATGCCAATAATTTATGCCAACCAATATTTCATTTAAACCTGTGAGTAGGTGTGATGTGGTACTGATAAGAGTGTACATTTTGTGTATTTAAAGTGGAGAGTTCTATAAATGTTTATTAAGTTTACTTGTTCCGGATCTGAGTTCAAGTCCTGGATATCCTTGTTAATTTTCTGTCTCGTTGATCTATCTAATATTGATGTTGAAGTCTCCCACTATTATTGTGTGGGAGTCTAAGTCTCTTTATAAGTCTTATGTATCTGGGTGCTCCTGTATTGGGTGCGTATGTATTTAGGATCGTTAGCTCTTCTTGTTGCATTGATCCTTTTATCGTTATGTAATGACCTTCTTTGCCTCTTTTGATCTTTGTTGCTTTAAAATCCATTTTATCAGAGGCGAGAATTGCACCTCCTACTTTTTATTTATTTATTTATTTTTGCTCTCCATTTGGTTGGTAAATCTTCCTCCATCCCTTTGTTTTGAGTCTTTGTGTATCCTTGCATGTGAGATGGGTCTGGATGCAACATACTGATGGGTTTTGGCTGTGTCTTTTGATTGGGGAATTTAGTCAATTTAAATTTAGGATTAATAATAATACATGTGAGTTTATTACTGCTATTTGATGTACCAGGTATTACTGTACCAGGTATTATTGTCCCATTAATACCTGGTACAGAATAAACATGGAGGATTATTCTTAATTTATCAGACTCACTCCCAAGAGTAAAAATGCTTTTAGAATACAGGACTGTCATATTAATAGGTACACGTATAAATCTCATATGAGAAAAATTTTAACTAACTTCATACTGAAAAAACTGTGTAATATTTCATAGTGACTCTGATGTAACATAAATACAATATCTTATGATTCTAATCAAGGTTTTGATTCATGGCACAATGCTTTCTAAATACAAAGGTGATTTATTATTTGAACACTGTGGGTTCTTCGTGTAATTGTATACTCCAGTTCTTAGACATACAGCATATGCTTTATCAATGGAAAGAAGCTATGTTTTGCTTTTGAACTTCAGACCTGTTAAATGGAGGAAAAGAAGTAGTTTGAATATTTGGAATATACATCACAATAGTGCAATATTTTGTATATTAAAAAATCTGAATTTTATAATCAAGTTTTTCTTATAGGTTTGTTTGATCATTGATGATGTATTATCATTCTTTGGGACATGTTGGCAAAGGTGCAGTCTTCTTGATGTAGATGTCCTTAGAAGTTTACAATTTATAATACATTGGGACTTTGTATGGAACAACAACAGGGACTTCAGATAAAGTTGCTACTTCCTAAGAATCCAAAAGAGAGAATAACAGATGCATTCCTAAGTATACTTCTCTATACAAAGAAAAGAAATGAAAAATAGTAAGAGGTCAGGTTGTATAAAGATAAGTTAGAAGTTGAAAAGAGATGGAGTCAATCTGAAAAAGCTTCAGAAAATAGGTAGACCTGAAACAAACATTTAGACATAAGATATAATATGCTTTCCTGGAAATTGTTCCAGAAGTAGCACTGGGATTTAAAGGTCACTTTGAAGCAAGGAAAGCATATTGCTAGAGAGGGTATAAAGCAGAGGTCAGTGAGAAATGAGATTGAGGGAGTAGAACTGTATAGGAAGAGAATTAGACATTAAAAAGATATGTGTGTACATGACTTCTAATTGCCTACTATTTATACTATATGAAACTCAGAATTGTAGAAAAGAGCATGACCCTCGAAACTCAGCTGTATAATTTTAAAGTTCTCTCTAACTTTAAAACGTGGAAAATAATTCTACTTGTCCAATGTTTAGCACTTATTAAATCCATATTTTGTGTCAGGAACCAAGCACTTTATGTATATAAATTCATCAGACCTCAGGATAACCCATTGGAGTAAGTTTTAACGCTTTTGTTATGAGGATTAAATGGACTAATAAATGCCAAGAGCTTAAGTGAACTCCAGAAGTTAGTAATTAGGAAGATAGTGATGAAATGCTCTTCAAATGAAAATAAACTAAGTTTAATCAAGATCTAGGTATACCATTGTTGGTAGTGATAACACCAATGTCAAGAGAGTAAATGAACCGCTACAGCTAAAGTTGTTTGTTAATTCAAGCTTTATTTTAGTGTCTGGAGATCAGAATCAATCATTTTGTAAATGTTCTGATGCTTCACATTTGTAGGTCAACTATGTTTGTTTGTGCATTGTCTTTCAGGAGGTGCCTGTTTTCACTGCACATAGATATGCCTTGAGAATGAGTTTTTAACCCAATGTAAAGAAACCCATTGTTCTAACCCAATGTAAAGAAACTAAGCACTTTGAAAAAAGGTTTGACGAAATGCTAAAAAGAATGGACAATATAGAGAGGAATATAAATGAACTAACGGAGTTGAAAAATACAACACGAGAACTTAGTGAAATATGCACAAGTTTGAATAGCTGAATTGATCAAGCAGAAGAAAGGATATCAGAGGTCAAAGACCTACTTAATGAAATAAAACGAGAAAACAAGAAT
The DNA here is from genome assembly GCA_028533165.1 of Leontopithecus rosalia. Classification (NCBI taxonomy): domain Eukaryota; kingdom Metazoa; phylum Chordata; class Mammalia; order Primates; family Cebidae; genus Leontopithecus; species Leontopithecus rosalia. The sequence goes on from JAPYYA010002859.1 coordinate 13,078, forward strand.
AGAGAAAAAAGGATAAAAAGGAATGAGCAAAGTCTCCAAGAAATATGGGACTATGTAAAAAGACCTAATCTACGTTTGATAGGTGTACCTGAATGTGACGGAGAGAATAAATCCAAGCTGGAAAATACTCTTCAGGATATTATTCAGGAAAATTTTCCTAATCTAGCAAAGCAGGACACTATTCAACCCCAGGCAATACAGAGAACACCACAAAGATATTCCTCAAGAAGAGCAACCCCAAGGCACATAATCGTTAGATTCACTAGGGTTGAAACGAAGGAGAGAATACTAGGGGCAGTCAGAGAAAAAGGTCAGGTCACCCATAAAGGGAAGCCTATTAGACTTACAGCAGATCTCTCAGCAGAAACCCTACAAGCCAGAAGAGAGTGGGGGGCCCATATTCACCATCCTTAAAGAACAGAACT